>JTDE01001223.1:0-11441 GCA_014338405.1 Paragonimus skrjabini miyazakii
GAGAATGAAGCGAGCTAATTAGCCGTGTACTCTCCAGTTTTTCAACTGCTTTCCCACATATGTAAAAAATTGAATACCGAGTATGTGTAACAAAATATATAGCGACCTTTTTCCTGACTTCATCAAATGCTCGTGTATTTATTTTACCGATGATGGTAGTGCAATTTACTTTTCTTCGGCTATATGTCATGTCAGTCAGAAAGGCACATTGATTGTTGCAACACACGACGTAGGGATGTCGTGTGTGGCACTTACATTTTTATGGTGCAATTTCTGCCGGCCTTCGTCCACACTGACAAGCAGTCACCCTTCTTCTCAGTATTTTTCGCGAGGAATTTGGCAAAATATTTCTTAGTAATCAGCAAATAGGAATGCCACATTTTGGCCAGTGATGCAACCTATGGTTGCTTGTCTTTTGTTTTGCTATCAACTTTCCATGACCAACAGTGCTTTATCTGGCATATGACATGTAATTTAAGATTAGAGTAAGTGCTGGCTTTGAAAGCTTGCGAGCTAATTAACCAAATAACCAATAGCCTTTATTAGTTAACTTGATCTTACACAGGTGTAATTAAATTATATGAAGTTGGTAAAGGTGATGCCATACTTTTCGAAAAATCCCGGTGGAAACCATAAGAACAAATCTTTCGTTCAAGGGACGTAACTGTTTTCGACAAGTTCTCATCTTAGGCTGGTACAATTACATATCAAACTAACCAAAACTAATGAAAATTACTGATCAAGAAAACAAGGACAAGATGATTGAATAAAACACAAATACGACTTGGTTAATATTATCCTCACGTACGAGGAAAATGTTAAAAGGTAACTGTTTATTGGGGTGGGTTTTAAGGAAAAGATCAACTTGTTGCCCGGGCAGTGTAACTGTGCTTGGTCATGACAGTCTCAAGGTGTGAACGAACTGTTTCTGAACCCAAATCCGACTGGCGTAATCAGATTTTGACCGCCTCAATCATGCATCACTTGACCTTTCGTGACGCGGTGAGCGGGGCACGGTGGACGATGCGGAACACTGCGCGAATGTGTTGGTCACAGTAAACCAGATGGGCCAGGATGGATGATTTAACGTTCGTTGCTATTCAAGACATCGTTCACGAATTCTTTCCGATAAACGCCTAGTGGTGCGTCCAATATGTGTTGAACCACATAAACGGTCTAGCGAATTGATCAGACAGGAGGTAGCATTGTTGGACGTACTGTCTTTCAGAGTTTGAGTGGAATCTCACAATAGGACTTGCAGCACAACCTATGTTGACAATTGCATCAAACGAATGTGGTGAACAAATTCTACTGATCTCAAAAACCATATTTTATTCGAGGGGAACATGAACACAAATTCGTGCGAAACTGTTTTTTGAACGCCTGGGGTTGCAGCTTGTGCGCAATTTTCATGAGTCATTTAGTCAGGTCCCGAATCCTGTCCCATTTGACCCAACTCTCTCTGAACTGTCAATACCAAAAGTTCAACAATCAAAACAATAAAGAGGCTGGGGGGAAGTTTGAGACTTTCATCAACATTTTGTTACTTTCTAATCACTACAACGGAGCAAACCTCAGGAAATATGTAGATTTAATCTTCGGGTCTTAGGTTTGATTATCCAGTGTGTGTGGAGCTCATGAGACCCACTGAAGTAGAAAAAGCTCTCTACCAATTCGCTGGTGTTCAATGCGACCATTTGTTAACGAAATGTCACCTTCCATTCCTTTTGCTATGACGCATAGTTGTTGGTTTCAAGCAGACTACAGAAACCTCAGCTGACTGCAGGTAACCTAACGTTTGAAAGTCAGAAGTCAAGAGTAGACCGAAAACAAGAAAATGTTCCGTAACCTAAAACGAATTCGATCACATCAAACAAAAGTCAACAGGTCGATCCACCTGATGAATGTCATACACTTGGAGACCAAAATTCGATTCTGCCTAGTTCGCTCCGTTAAACTTTCCTATCTTATCCCGATCGATTCCTGTTTTAATCTTTTAATGCCTGTTTGCTTGCATTGTATATAACTGTGAAATATCTACGTCCGTAACTAGTAGGCATCTCGATGTCTCAGCAAGGGAGGACGAGTAGTCAATCTTCAAAAGAAGAAGGTAATATCGCGATGTTTGGGAACAGGCAAAAACGTAGTTATCACCAAATCTTACAGAAGAAATAACACAGTAATGATGAATACGATTGGCTGAGATTCTACTCAAAAAGACATAAAATGAATTATACTGGAGAGCAGAAAGCACAACGCCAATTTCAATCACGAAAAACAATGCTATTAAAACTGAGGTGAGTTAGTAACTTAGGCAAATTTGGGACTGGAGAGAAATTGTGCTGTTTTTATGTTAGGCTGGACACACACACCGCGCAACCGTATGGATTGTCACAAATTTGTGAAGATCATATGAATCTGATCATTTCTGTCAGACGAGAACCACTGTTAAAGTGCCTAACTAAGGGTGATCTCATCCTCATATTTTCAAAAGAATTAGAATCATCCGTTGGTCCACCACAAATTCGAGATTTTTTTAGTTCATTTTAGTTGAACACCTTTTCAAGTTCTCTCTTATATCAAGCATACAGAGTTGGAAAATAGTTTAAAGCATAGAGGGGTTCACCTAAGCAGCATTAGGCCAGTGAAACTAGTTCAGTATTCCATGGGAACCTAAAGCTTGAAGTGGGAGCAACTAACATGAACTAAGCATGGAACAATGCGATTGGTGATCTAGTTACCAAGGGTTATCCCACAACCGTGCTTATAAAGAGCTGTCTATGCTGACAGTCATAAAAGATTTAAACACTAATGTTTAAACCGTCAAAGATCTAAGAAATAACAACTGATAATCCAAATAAGAACAGATCATCAAGTGCTGCTTGCACATTTATGACTGGGGTATCAACATTTTATCACAAGCGTATGACACTGCCTCAATCGTTGAAACCTGGTGTAAACATACATGTGACTCAAAAACAAATTTTTATCAATACTCTTTTTCATCAGTTTCTCAGAAACTATTCTCAAATTAATGACACTTAAAGTGACATTGGTCCGTTGTGATTCCCTGTTCCATCTGGAAAGACTGTTTTCCTTACAGTACTGATTGTTTAAAATTTACCAAAATAAGTTTGTTTGTCCCCTTTTTTTAGTTGCCCGAAACTTGTATTTTTGAAGAAAGCAACTGAATCATTGGATACTATGAAAAGCAGACAGCTATTTTTCGTCATATCTTTGCACGTTCCCGTCTATTATCTTGTAGCTGTATTCATTAAGTACGAAAACACTGCTATTTGTTGCTTAGTGTGGTCACAAAAATTAACGGATACGATAATTCTGTGTTCTTGTGCATCATTTTACTATCAATTAGTTCTTGTCTTTGTTCAACTTGTTTCACAAAATGTTTCAATATAAACGTTTCTTTGTCTTTTTGAACGGGTTGCAAGTAAACTGAGTTTTGACCGGTTGGTTTTTGTTGTCTTCAGCTGTCGCATTCCCATGGACTTTCCATTCGGCCCCTCTCGAGGCGATCGGACAATCTGAGCATTACTCACGGATAACTATGGCTGAGTAGTTACCTATGATGATTCGGTCGTGCTCAATGTGAGGCTAATGAGGCATTAGACAAGGCCGTTGTCTTACAAAATCCTGGTCGGAGTTCTAATCCCGCCCGTGGCAAGGATTTGCACTACTGACGAGTACTAACAAGAGCGAGACTCGAGTTTAGTGCTTCTTTTCGAAAGGGGCTGACTGGAAGGTCTATCGGAATGAAAGAGCTACCATTAAAATCCCTTGCTACTCATCAGTAAAAGGTATGCTCAGTATGAACCCGAAAAAGATTTCACAGTAGTTTGGATTGGTCATCTGTAGCAAAAACTTCTGACAAGGCATGAGTCTAGCGCATACCCACTTGTCCACTACACTTTGCTGGTTGGTTCACCTATAACTTTTATCATTGCATGGGAAAGATAGCAGCGTATTGAAAATAGACGTGTATGTCCCGCTCAGTTGCATGTAGCTTTTATTGATTACCACCATGGAGTTAGGGTCAATACTCTAGGCTCAACAGGCGCCCGCAAGTATACTAACAGCACGCCCTATCAAGTATTGTCAATCCGACGCGACCGATTAATTCTAGATTATCAGTACCAACCCGAATAGTCCTGGATATGCCGAGGCGAAAACCATAGAAATAATGTATCAAAACTGGAAAAAAGTGTGTTGGTGTACAAATCAAGACATCATAATCGCTGTCAATAGCAGTACATTAGTAGTTAACAGCTAGCTCGACGTTTGATCGTGATAAAAACCTAGCTCGAGAGATTTGAGACCCAATTCTTTTCGCTAGTCGCTTAAAAGTGCATCTTTGTGGCTGAAAAGATGGTACGTAGCAACATCAACCCACACTTGTATTTTGAACCACCTGTCGAAACCGATCAAGGAGTCCAACAGTTTTAACTAAAAGAAACGGCGTCCAAACTCAAACCTCCAACGTCAGGGCGTTCAGGCCTTGTGCAAACAACTAAGTTGCAAGCGGGGGTAGGATGATATATATGGGAGGGAAATTTATTCAGGCTTTAATCGCTCCTGACAGTGAACATTATCATTTCACAGGCAGCTGTGCTTTTCAGAAGTTTTAGTCTCTGACTGGCTCAGCCACGGGGCAGTAACCCGAAGAACGACCTAGGGTGACTAACCTACTAGTGATTTCCCTCATTCGTCCATCACACGTCGTGATTTGTCTACCTCGAACACTGCGTCAGTCTGTTGGGGCATCGGCACGGACTATTTGACGCGGCAAGTAATTGGGTTACATCTTCAGCGCGCCACCTAACGATCTACAGCCATATCACCCTACAGACTGACGGACTGAACTTGTATGGCTCCATAACAAGTAATTCTTTCTAATCCGATCATTGTTTACCCAGTATTGACGATCGATACATGCGATTAGAATGCAGTCGATTATCTGAAGGCAGCTAACGCCTCTGGTGCTTTTGTTTTCAGATGTTTGTCATTTTTTTTTGCATAACTTTTGCACGGCTTCTGTAGGATATTAAGGTGAGTTTACTGGGTTGGAATGTACAACGCCGCTAGTCTGTGTATTTTCTCATCTACATCAAGAATTTCCCGTTTGTGGCCTCGAAGCGAACTGTATTTACAGATTCGGTTGAACCGATAAGTTTGTGACAAGGTAGCTCAAGTCAAGAATGGAGAATGTACGTAATCGATATGAAATACCAACACAATCGGTTGATGGTCACGTGACCTGGAAATGTCGTGTTCGGGAGAGAGGTTTGGACAACCTGTACACAAATTAACCGATTTGACAATTTGAATGAAAATTCTACAAAATTTTTCAGTGAATGGGAAACTGTGCATAAATTATGGTTGTTCGTTAACAGGGGTAAAAGTTTCATTTTCATCACAGTCAGTAGATTGTTCACGACGATACTCAAAGTACTGGGGGTTATCAATAAGAGATTTACATAAGAATATGTTTAGAAATAGTGAGAAACGGTTCTGACAACATGTCCGGTGGGAACAAACACAAAAATATGCAAAACTGCACAAGATTAGGTAAGTAAATGCATGAAGGTATCCGATAAGAACGCAGGTGGGAATGTGGTTGAGTCCGGTCGGTCAACAGTTGAACTCCTCTCTGGTTATTGCACTGAGATCTTTCATCAGACCTTCCAAATTCGCCATTTCCTGAGTCAGCTCTTCTGTGCTGAAAGCCTTCTGAAAAAAAGGAAGTGTTGAGTTCTTATTGGTCAGCTCATAGGTTATGATCTAAACTGACTAATGTTAGTCTGTAAAACAAAGAGAAACCGCCGAAACAATAGAGGCATTAAACTGCAAGTAAAGCACAAACCACGTTAGAGCAGTCAGTGAGTAGCGCTCAGGGTAGCTGATTTTCTGAAGAAGATATTGGATACTTGCAGTGTTAACTCCAGTCGATTATCCCGCGCGCCTTTCCGCAAGGCATCGTGAGCAGTAACACAAACACAAAAACCCACATCAATTCGTCGGAAAATTCACCTAAGATGGATATTATACTGACCGATTGTTAGTGATCTTTACCCAGGCTTTCCATCTTTCGGAAAACGCTTGTTTAGCATGAATAAACGTTGTAAAGCTAGAGAGGAACCATAGTAATTGGTTAAGTATAAGTTGTCGGAAGATGGAGCGCAAAACAATCAGCCATAATATGCATCGCGGCACTAATCAGTCGTCTGATGATTAGGTTACTCACATTTAAATTTAAATCAGAACCATCTCCGTCTCCGTCAGGTCTAATTTCATTTGAGGCGGCCTGATTACGAGAGTGGCCATTGATATCTGATGGCATAACACCGTCCCGAGATTGAACAGCCGGAGAACCCTTAGGGCGCGGCCCATGTTTATTGTTGGCTATTGGACGTCGTTTCGGTGATCGTGAGTGAGGCGCTCCAGAGGCTACCGCCGTAACCAAGGAAGACCCCGTAATCATAGAGTCACTTGGGCCTCGGAAAGGTGAGGTTAGTATGCCACCGTCTGCAGTAACAACAACTGCTTGTCTCTTTTGACACTGTTGCACTTCAGGTTCAGCGGATGTCGAATGTAGATGTGCTGTTTTGCTAAAACCGGGTAGTGGGATGTCCGAAGAATCACCTGTATACGGAATGAAATATATTGAATTGGGTTGTGGACGAACGGCCTCAAACATTATCCACACATTCAAACAGACCATTTCAGGTTGGTTTTCCAAATAATCATTAATCATTGTCCAACGCATAGAGTACAAAAAGTCTATCATGAAGAACCATTTATCCAAACTAATGGAACAGTCAACAAATCGGTCAGTCATAAAAATATGTTCCCTTTGAAATCATTAATTAACCTGGGAGTTACTCCTTCCGTAGAACAGCGTAACTTGTTAAAAGCACTTGAATGAAATGTGCCACTCCGACTTTTCACTGGCAAGCATACTATCGTAGTGAGAATGAACGACTACACTATACTACTCATGAGTAGTCAGACTGAAACACGCATTTAAGTAGTGCGGTAACTGAGGCAGAATACGCAGAGGGACTGGTGTGCATCGTTACAAGAAATAGTGTAAGCCATGAATGAATGTAGCATTAGTAACTGTGACGTCCCGGTATTGTTGTTATGTGTAAATGAGTGTTTTTGTTCGCGGTAGTGTTAAACCATATAACCCGGTGTAGATTTTCTGAATAGGCGATACTTGTGATGCCAGCGCTCTTGGCTCACAGCGCTAGTTGTGTTGTTATAAGTGTTATCCGCCTGTACGTTGGCAAAGAAAGGTCGATTTTTAAGTTGTACTCTGTGTTCACCGAATGGGTATTACACCTGTACCAGATCACCAAGGCTCATTTTGAATTAAATGCGCGGATTAAAATTGTTTACTTCTCCTTATATCTACCAATTCACCTGTTGATTAGATTAATTCCGTTGTATCAGAACTGATCAGTACTAGTGTCTTAAATTCTGTGAACAGTTTCTTTAAAAATATGCAACATCGATAGACGTAGACATCAATTACGATAAACCTATCGCGCAATTGCGGCGTGTTCGATGGGACAGTCACTTGTTTGAGGAGTAATAGGTTAACACAACTTCGTCTTTCAGAATTAGCTCGAGACCTTCCATATCACGCGCAGAACCCACACCAGCATGATCCTTCAGCTGTTGTAATTTTGAGCAGTCATGGAACGGTTTGCATGTTGGTTTAATTGTTCTAGTTTTAATCCGGGTTTTCAGACCGTTAAAATGATTGTCGTTATCATGTCTCATAAATCGATGTTTTGAACGGATTATTTCAGGATGGTTGAGGCAGATAATTAGGTAATCAGATTTGCTCGGCTAATGAGTGGTGGTCTCGTTTGCGACGTTCACCGAAATTCCAACATCAGCTTATCCATACTAAGTGATTAGCACACAATCAAAATCAAACAACACCCAAAGGAAGTCATGCAGGAATGTGAATCAGGCTCACTATGCAGGGAGCATGATTGTAACTAGTTCGTAAGACAAAGCGAGATGCAAACCCTCGCCCAGAGCAAACCCATCTAAAAATATGTAAATAGTAGATCAAAAGCCATTTTGTTTTGTAAAAAAGCTGCAAGAAAGTGGTTACATGCACATTACTGATAGCCAAGTCATTCGCAAATACACATAGCCATACTCATGTGTTGAAAAACAAAATGCGCAAGCATATATTTGTACACACGGACAAATTCCTGATTTTCGTTCAAACTACTTCCGATAGGTGAGTTAGTAAGTCAATTAGTTTCAACAATTTTAAGGGCTAATGAAAGAACTGTGTATTAATTGTTTACAATTGAGGGTCGGGTTTGTTACACTTACCTTCTGTGTGAATGGAAGAGTTCATCATAGGTCGGATGTCGTCTGTGAAAGTGGAATATAACGAAACATATTTTCGAATTAAAAGAAGGTAGATAATAGAGAACAGTTGAGAATAAAATTCTCAGAGCCTGTTTGATTGAGAGAATTAATCAAGATATGGAATAGAGGTAACATGTTGAACACTAAGCTACTTTTAAATATGGTCTGACTAAATCGATTTCCCTTGAAATCAACAAAGTTGCTCAATCCTTCCGATGTAATATGATTTCGAACACGCCCGTTTTACAGGTCCTCAGGTCCCGAAGCCAATACCCATCTGGAGGCGGCTAAACATCACCAATAAACTACAGTTAGACAGCAATTAACGCCTGGCGTTATTCTCGGAGGCAAGCTTGAAAATATCCACTTCAAGAGAGCAGAAATGCTATCGGAAGCAAATAATGTACACGATGTAGTCTAAGAGGACTGCTCAATGCAAGGATCGAAACATTGTCAAACCACTGTAAACAATCGGTTATTGCTCAACACTGACTGCCTTACTCAGTTGAATTTAAATCATAGGTCAGAGTAAAATGGGTTTTGGAAAACTACGAGAGAGAAAACAAACTTACCTGAACTGGTGAAAGACATTAGATCGGCCGCATTGACTCGTGGAATATTTGAACTTTGCTGAGTGGTAGGCATAAATTGCGGGTTCACCACATTCTGGGCTGAAGATGTGAGAAAGATTGCACGGGAACCGGTTTAAAAATAAACGTCATGGAAAGCCATGTCACAATGTGATTAAGAATCAATTCCTGAGTAAAAGTATAATAGAAAGATGTCTGGCAACAAAAACATTTACGACTGATGTTGTTCTGGCAAATGTATGGTACATCCTGTTCAGTAAAATAAAAAATAACGTCATTGAAAAAGTTCCAAAACTGCCACATAACCTTATTTTAATGAAAAAATGAAGACGAAGATGGAAATCCATGCAAAAAACTAACTTACCTGAACTCCAGCAATCAACATTACAGTGCTGATATCGTGCAAACAGATAACCGAGTTTATGAGAAAAGTATAACAAAATCTATACAATGGTACTCTTGTAACATAAAAATTCCGATTCGTTAAAAAAATGCACAATATGTGGAACCTGTTTTTGGTGGTTATTCATCAGGCTGGTAAAATAAAAAAAAGGACAAATGATACGAAAATTGGTCAGGGTGAGCATCAGATCAATCACAAAGTTGTGATTACTCCCTGTTCTGGACACAGGTCTAGCAACATCGTTGATATTGAGTAACCCCACACACAAACAGACAAATAACACCGGTAGTGAGTCTTAAACGTGGCCTGTGTTCATAACAGTGAGGGATGATACTTTGTGTGTACTGAACCCACGGTGGAGACAGCAGTGGGTACCACGTATGATCGTCTCCACATTTTCAGCTAACGAATATTTTCTAATTATAAACGCAGAATCAACCTTGTTTATGTAAGACACATGTCCTGTAAAAATATTTCGTTGTATGGTCTGCGATCTTGAAACGTTTTTGTTTCGTCAAGTTAATGCTGTAAATCTTGGCTGTCAATTTAATTTTCATTCTATCAATCTCGCTGTAAGTTTCTCTTCCAGGTCTAGCCTTGTCCAACTGACGTCAATTCAAGGGTATTCCGTAAGTCCAATTAAAACAGTTCCATTCATTGTCAGCATTTCTGAATGGATGAAGAAACCGAAAAACGCCCGTCAATACCCGTCACTTATTGTTTCTGACCTCACGGAAGCCTTTACCACAAGTGTATCAGTTGTCCAATTAGTAACAATTAGACTGGAAGCAAGCAGGGAATGTCGTACAACAGCTATGACTACTTAGGCAAATGCATAATAAGTGGGCGTTATTTATTCCGACGAATGACTTACCCCATGGCTAACAGTCACTTGAAAACTCACTCTGAATTCAGACGTATGCGCAAGAGACGAATATCACCATTCGAGTTTTTACCTACAAACATGACTGGTGGTTTCTCCGTCGTTTACACGCATTCTGTTCATTTAGGATTGGTTAGATGACTTGTTGGCTTATGGGCGAGGGATGTTGACGTGTGTCTGTCTATACAATGTAATCAATGTGAGTATGAAATGGCATTCCAAGTACGAAACATTGGATTTTCTCAGCAGCGTTAAATGGTGTTTCGAATGTCGAACAATATGCGAACCTTTGGGATCTCTGAGTAACAATTTACATTTGATACCATTCCATTTTATGTGAAATCCATATACAGTTTGTTTCCACTGTTATTAACATAGATTTTGCCTAATTATTCTGCGCTCTATGGTTCCAAGGAACTGGTGTATAGTTTACACAGTTTACAACACCTAACGGGCAACTGCGAGCGATATGGACTGTTGGATAATTTCTCATCCTCCCCATTTGAAGCATACCCATGTCAACCGAACGGGTTGATGAAGGGACCATACGACATCCCGTCGTAGGAATGGAGGTTGTATGAATGTCGTTGGCACTTCAATTTACAAACACAGAGTAGTCACTATCAAAGCGTTCACAATAGTTTGTTCACTAATAACATGCCGAACTGTGCTGTGACTGTCACTGGAATACTCGTTACCATTGTTGTTATCACTGTTGATATTCAGTGAGTAGCGGGTGGTTTGTTGCAGGTGTCCTATAAACCATTTACCGATGTATAAGAGTTTCTGACCATCCAAATCGGCCTTCAGACATGTACACCTTCAAAGTTCGTCAACCTAGCCTTTCCGTTTCGTCACTGCCTTGTGACGCATATATCATAAACGTATTCAAATATTCCTGGCATGAGATACTTTTACTTAGTCCAGTTTTATATGCGTTTACTGTAAATGTGTAAGTCTTTATCGGTCCTTCAGGAAATTTCTTTGAAACGGGTACTTCGCTTCCAAATGTTTTCCACTGTTCATTTATTCGACACAAATGAGTGTGAAATTTTACCACAATGTTGGTTGCTCACAGTGGACGCTGAAACTTTACCATCAGTTATATGATCGGTAGATGTACATGCTTTGCGATCACACGTGTATCCTA
>JTDE01001223.1:14436-37452 GCA_014338405.1 Paragonimus skrjabini miyazakii
AATGTAAGCAAGTAATAAAGTTTATGTTCTCCGCATAGAGTTTTAAAAAGAGGGGGGATTATTGTGAGGCAGTCTTCATTCTAGCATAAAGTAGTAGGTACATCTTGGAACCACTATGGGCAGTGACTAGTGAGAGAATTGCAACACTACCACATCGTGGTTACATTCTGTGGGTTGTTAAACACGGAAAAACTTCGCCGCTTCAACAAACCACACGATAGGTAAGCCAATCGAAGTGTGTTGGAATCAGCTCAAAGAAATTAAGGGATCCAAAATGACACCCAGTATAAACTGTTGTTTGGCTTAAGAAACGACCAGTTGTATTTGAATTGGAAGCGTTCTCCACTGTAGAGTCTGTTACTTTTTGCTTTCTTGTTACATACTATTCTTCATACCTGTTATGTTCACTGTACATGTAAACCACTTGTCTATTGGTTGAATGAGTACACACTTCGTCTTCGCGCGCCTCAGCTCCCGCTTGCACGTGGTCGTTGGTACCTCAAGTTAACTGTGGCAACGGTCGATTTTAGTACGCTGGAGGAACGGAACTCGCTGGAATTTCTGTTACTCGAGAGGAACGTTCTTCAAACATATAGCGAACGTAGTGTGGTGAAATTTGTTGTAGACAGTTACTGTAGATTGTTTGGTAACAATGACGATTCATTTCTTGGTTCCACTAGCCTACGTTGCACTAAAGATACTTATGTCATATATAATTTATAACGTTTACATCTGTTCGCATTATACTGATCCTGTCAGCATTTTGTCACTATAGTATATACTACTTTTAAGTAGCTAACAATCTTTAACGAATTTCGTTGAGATTGTCAGCTATTGCGCTGGTCCGGAATCCGCAAAGTTGGACTCTTAGAACAGTATACAGAACTGATAGCCGCTGCGTGGAAGAGGTCAATACAAATTTCATCCTACCTACTATTTGACGATAAGGCCGTGATTGTAGCGGTGACTAACAAAAATGCACCGCAAACTCAACTAATGTATACAGTCCTTCTTGTTCTAAATATCAAACCCAGGTTCCGTCAAAACATTGGCCAAAGTAGGTACACGTAACTAACTTGCTATGTACAACGGTGTCCGTTGTACATAGTGTACAAAGTGTCCGTTCTGAGCAGTAGGATAAGGAAAGTCAAAACAAGACATTAACCGGGAGGACCATATTTGAAACAGTTCCTGCAAAGCATCTAGTATGTATGGTGAAGATGAGAATAAACCAAGTCGAGACCACTATCCACTGCATTTAAAAGCTTCCCAGACACATTTTTATTTTTTAGCGAACTTCAAATAGTTTGCGGATCAGATGCAAAATAGCTGATTGGTTTCGGTTCGTGAGAAAAAGAAAGTACGGTAGATGAAGAAAAAGTCTATTCACAATAGAATATGAAAATGTGGTGTGGTCGTTAACTTCGACTAGTTAACCTGAAGAAATACTTTCACAAGAACAGCACGACTGATCTAATCAATGTAGGATACGCACTAATAACAGGCCTTAGCAGGAACGAGCTGGAGTCTACGCAAGGCTTGTTCCACCGAAAGATTCCATCTGAACGTGAGTGCTTGATCTTCACCTTATAACGAATATGATCCTCAACTACTCGGCTGTATTCTTTGACTCGTGTACCTGGCTATTACTTCATGTGTGCAACTGATCAGGACGACCAAATGCGGCAAGAATCGCACCTAGCAATTCAAACAGAAACAGCACGAATTTCACATGGAGTTCAAATGTGTCTGCAATAAATTCCTTTATTATTAAGAACTTGGGTGACATCATGTCAATCGACCTATGTCTTCGAATGCTCGTCCTGTCAAGACAGTACTCGCGGATGACTGTCTTTTTTTGTCTTTGGACTCGAATTAACAAACCTAGACGAAGGACACTGACGCCCCGGTTTTAGTGAAACATCAACTTCAGTAGTATCGCTTGAACTGGACTGGAAATTAGCGTGACCTAAACACATTCGACTGAGTGAATTGTATAGTCTCATTGTTAGGGTCGGTCTGTACCCAACTTAAATGAATGTTATTACATTACATCCTTTCATAACTGGTGGCATTAATGTTGGGCTGTCAGCGATTTAGTCGGCTGAATGCAACTTATAATTGATCGCAACTTTCACATTCGCACAAACTTTCGCACGATCATGCAAAAAGAATTACTAGAACCTGGATTTCACCCTCGTTAGGACTCATCATTAACGCATATCATTGCTCAAACGGGAGTCTGAACTTCGTGTTTGGAAAGTGATCCCGTCAACCACCATGTCAGTGCACTCACATCAAACACAATTGATTTGTCAAATCCAAACATTCAACATTGCTCGTTTGTAAGCGAAGTATTAACCAGCAGATTAATGGACTTTGATGTTATTGGCTTGAGAAAGAAGTCATTCGTTTAAAGCCGTCAAACGGGCGATACACAGCATCTTCTCTATCTTCACCCGCAACGATCGGGCAGCCTGAGAGTGAGACATAAACGTTGTATCTGATAGATTCAGTTTCACTTACTTAACTACCATGCTTTACAATGTATATTTGTAAGCGTGCGGTGAAATACGTTTTAATAACCAAAACGGCGTTATACTATTGACTTCCCGCATAACGTCCTTTGTAGAAAACTATTATGCACCAGTGAGAGCTACTGTACTCCATTTCTGATATTGAATTGCTGTCGTCCATCGAGCAACATGCATACAACATGCAGATTTAAAAAGAAACAAAAAAGGCAACCTCACAATTCGAAGGAAAGATATCCCATACACTTGTGCATATGAACTATGAACTTGAGAGTAAATTATTTTGATTTCGTCATCAACACACAATAAATTAGGTACACCCACATTGAAATCTTACCAGAATCCATGCTGCATACCATACCACCACCGGGATAACCAGTTGGTTGTTGTACATTGTATGGATAAAAAAATTGGGCTGGAATCATAGGTCTTCGATCCACTGGCACACTGCCACTGATTGTACCAGGAAATTGTATCCCCTGAGCTGTTTGGATAGATGCAGTTGGATGATAGAAGTGCATCATCATTGGCTGACCGAGATATCCGTTTGTGGTGGGTGGTGCTCCAACAGGTGGTCGAGCCAATAGTAGTCGAGGATCTACAGGTGGGGCTCCGAGGGTAGCAGAAGCATAAGAATGCGTGCCTATTTGTTCTGACTAAGAGAGCAGAAAATGAATGGAAATAAATGACATTTTAATCGTTTGAAACATGTAACCTTATTTATCTAAATATATTGCCTTACAGAATTGGAAGCAAAACATTAAATTTGAGTTTTCGGTTATTCTTCCAACTTGTCATACATATTATAAACTGTTTATCATAAAACGCTGTTATGTGCTCAGTATATAACACTGTGGGCGTCGTGCCTATTGATATTGGATAAGTTTATCTTTATCTATGATGGTAAGGCCAACTTAACCTGGTGACTGGTCGACAACTTCAGGTCAAAACATCGTCTTACTATTGCACTGTCATACTCTTACATGTTGGTGATATTACGCGTTGTTGTTGGTGAGACAAGCCTAGCAAATATCCAAAAACTTGAACGACCAACGTCAAAATTAAAGTTGCACATCAAACTGGCACATGTATCTACTGATACTTTCCGTTGAATTAGAAGTCTAAACATGATATTTCGGTCCTTTGAGGGTTTTGGGAAATGACATATACGGCTCGACGCTGTACATATTGAAATAATCTCTTTATCGAAGTTAAATCTAAGTCATATAACGGAGAATGTCAGTAATATTGTAGTCTTACAACCGAACACAAGGACTGGCACACGTTAATCGATCTGCAATCCTAATTCAGGTTACCCCTATTGTTCACCAGTAGCCAGCATAATGTCCAATAAATATAATGATTCCCGTGGTTTTAATTAGAAAGGAAGTTCTAGTTGTGGAGTCACTGACTTGGGTTAGCATGATAGTTACTGTTTCTCCTTTCGAGGGGATTGGGCAATCTAGGCATAACTCACGACCCAATATAGCTGAGCGTTCGTTTGTACTAATACATTCATGCCTAAAGTGAAGTCTTTGGCGCAGTCATCAATATGATTGCCCCACGAAGCGTAATCGGACATCTCGTGCTGGTCATAGAACGGATATGCACCACTGATGAGCTCGAAAAGGAACGAAACTTGGGTCGAGTGCTTTTTTTCAAAAGGGGTTGGTTGAAATTTCTATGGGAGTGCGACAACTGCGGTCAGTTGTGAGTGAAGTTCAATCTGTATAAAACAAAATCCTCTACTGCTCACACGTATGCACATTTCATTAGTTACTCGCCAGTTACCTTTAAACGGGGTTTAAGTAAACACCGATCATTAGAGCTTGCCGAATTTGTACGGCCGTTGCGTGTGTTGATAAACAACTTTTGTAAAAGGACTCAGTTCGTCAGTTGGTGTTCTCAAAATGCTGTTGACATTTGCAACAAACGGTGTTTTGTAAAAAATCATTATTTATATTGTATCCCAAAAAGATATTTTCCACGTTTCGAGGTCATCTGGCCAATACAATTCGGCACATGCATCTATCCGGATTCTCTCGGATACTTTACTTCGGACACATTCTGCAGCTCAGTTGCATTTTTCTAAATCAATTCAAGTAGTAAACCTAAGTAACACTAAACCAGTACTCTGATCATCCGAATATTCATGTTGTCTGTCAGCTATGCTAAAAATTACGATAACAGCTGCGTTGTCAATCCGGATCTAGGTCTTTGTGAACGGATATCACATCACCTAACAGGTTTAATGAGATCGGAGATTTCGGCCTGTCTAGGAAGTCCTAATCGCGGGGTTATCAGCTGGAGTTAACAGAAAGTAACTGTGTCTCCTATCGAGACGATTGGGCAACCTGATCATTACTCACAAGCGAAGGTGGTTGAACGTTCACATATGATAATTCGGTCGTGCCTAATGTGAGGTCAATGACGTAATGGTAAAGATCGTTGCCTCATGAAAGTGTGGCCGGAGTTTTAGTCCCGGTAGTGGCAAGGATATGCACTACCGACGAGCTCTACTGAGAGCGAAACTCGAGTCTATTGTTTTCACTGTTCGAAAGGGGCCGACTGAAAAGTCTATGGGAATGCAACAGCAGCGATCAATTGTGGGTGATGTTCAAATTGGAATATCATAACGTATTTGCAAATGACTGAACCATTAGTCCGAACAATTACCTTCTGTCTAGCAGACTTCTATCCATTCAACTGTTCGCCATTGTTAGATATGCTAATAGTTATTCCGAGCAGAAATAATACGATGCAATATGGCAGCATTCCGTTTACTCATATTATACGTAATTTATATACGTCACGCAATGAAGCGCGAACAGTGACTACACACGCACACGATCACCACGGATTGTACAATCAGGACCACAGCAAGTCGAGAGATTGTCTCGACCAATTTGCGCATCCACCGCCGGCTGATAAGTTCAGATAAGCCTTGTTTCAGTTGTTCAAATATACCCGGAGATTTCATTAAAAGTCAAAACGTTACGAACAAATTCGTTTTCGATGTGTCATCTTCAAGCCAAATACAACAAAATATATATGAAATTAGTTGCCAAGTCAGGATTTTGTGGAATTTAATACAGTATGAATCTAGTACCATTTGGTATTACGGACATGGTTACTGTGGTGCCGTGTCAAGTGTTCCAACGACGGCAGGCCATGGTAAATTCAGCGCTTGAACAAAAGACTTCTGCGCACACAGAGTAGGGTTTCGTAGCCGGATTCCGATTGCCTCCGCAGCAGTCAAGATGCGACATTTCACACCTTTGGTGTGAACATATGTGACACGGTAGATCGGCTTGAATGCGACATCCAAATTTACTCTGTGACGCGTACTAACTGGGTTGGTCAAAATTGCGCTGGAAATCTTTCGTTGTTGTCCGGTCGTCAGACATGCTGGATAGTGTTCGCGTATTCTCTCCGACAATCGCCTTGTTGTGCGACCAATGTAACATGCCCTACAGGAACAAGCGAATGAGTAGATACAATACGAGGTAGCACTACTGGGCACTGCATCTTTAAGTTGAAGGCGTACAGCTGGCTTAGAGGAGAACGTTAGTCTTGGTTGTGCAGCATGGAACGTCTTCATCAGGGTCACGTCGAGCCTTCTGGTCAGCGATACACTTGATAGTTCGCCCTTGTAAGGCAAATTCATATGGATGGCTTTCCGCTCGACAGAAAACTCACGGTCTTGCGGTTCCCTTCGTTGCATGTTTCGAGTTAGGAATTTGTCTGGATTTCCGTTAGCGCGAAACGTTTCGCATAAGAGCTTGAGCTCACTGTCTAGCGTGTCCTCAGTACGAATTTTATAACTTCGATTTGTTAAACAGCGTTTTAAGTTCCGTTTGTGTTCCATCAGAACAAAGCTGTGAAAATGGGTATATTGTCCGCTTCGCATACATGCCTCGTTGAATCGATCCATCTGGACGTTTCAAAGGTGCAACATCAAGGAAATCCAGTTTTCCATCTTGTCCTGTTGCCATAGTGAATTTCAGTGTCTTGTGCGTTGAGTTGGCTAGTGATAGCAGGCAGTCAGTATCAGTGTTGCTATTGCCGATACAGAGAATATCTACATAACGTTTATACAGCACGCACTGCTCTACCCATCCTGTTAGCCTTGTTTGTTCTGTCATGGCGATGAAAATGCCAGCCAGCAAAGGGCCTGGCAGCGAGCCCTAATCTGTGTGCACAGAAGTCTTTTGTTCAAGCGCTGAATTTACCATGGCCTGCCGTCGTTGGAACACTTGATACGGCACCACAGTAACCATGTCCGTAATACCAAATGGTACTAGATTCACACTGTATTAAATTCCACAAAATCCTGACTTGACAACTAATTTCATATATATTGTGTTATATTTGGTCTGAAGGTGACACACCGAAAACGAGTTTGTTCACTACGTTTTGACTTTCGATGATAAGCCTTGTTTCTCTGGAAGTCAGCACTGTCCCGTTTCGATTAAACAACAGTATATGGCTTAAACTAACCGGCTCAGCTTTGTGAATGGTCGTCTACAAGGGTTTAACAACCGATGGTGTAGGATTCGGACAGCCGGTTCACCAAGTTGAGGCTAGTACGTCATCAGTTTTTCAATCAATTTGGGATGTATTAAATCATTCGCTGTTTCAATTGCTCTGTCTATATAAGCGCCATCGCAACTGCAGATGAAATGGCACACAACGTGGAAGTCGGGATAATTAGACGAACGATAATGGAGGACTAGTTTTTTAGTGGTTTGAACAAAGCATAACTGCGCAACCGGATCAGTTCACGCAAGAACACAGCGTTGTTGATAGCCGTGGTAGATTTGGTGGCTCGGGTATTTGGTTGTTCCGTTGTTTGCCAAACTTGGTACTTACGTTGCAGACACTTCATCATTGGACGAGGTAACCTCATGAGTTTGTGACAGTTTGCGCGTATATGTTTAAAACTGGCGGCTGGGAGAGGTCTGAGAATGCCCGTCTATATATGCGACGATAGAGCCCGTTAGACCTAATGTTTGACTGGCTATTTCTTGTTGTCGTCAACCCCCTTGGTTTGAGGTAGGATTGGCTGCAGCTTGTCTTTTTGACTGTTTGACCGGAAATGTGGTTGATCTGTTATGTTGTTTTTGACCTGAAATCGGATCGGTTACTTATTGTCACTTTCCAAAATTCGAACGGGTTGGTCAGGTGTTCTTTTAATCTGTTAGTTGATTAATTAATAAGACAATTTGGAACCTGTAAAATACACTAGTTCTTGAAGAAGGGATGTCAGCCTTTACCAGCGACACACATTCATAGTTTGTCGTTCACTTATTTTACCAAGACTCAACTGGATGTACTTTCGTTCGGTCTAAGCTAAGTTGTCATCGAAACAAGTGAACGAGCTACAGGTTCCAAAAAGGACAGAAGTAATGCGGCTGTCAAGTCCGAACTATCGCGTGTTCCTCAGTTTGATGTCGACACAGCCCTAACACAGTTCTACAAAGCTAGGAAAATGTGCATGGCCAGAACAAAAGAAGATGAATCTGGGTTACTGAGAAGTGTACAACGTTCGAATCACTAAGCCGACACGTTCCCTGAGCATCGCAGTGAATTGTGCGTACAAAATGAGACCCAGCCTACAGTACAGAGGGAAATGTCCATTGGGTTACCCTATAATGATAAGGACAAGACGAAGTGCTGATTCGGGTTTACATGGAACCTATAATTCCGCCCAGTTGTGTCGCGCTGTTCAAGCCAAAATCATTTCCATGGCACCGGTCAAAAGGCCCTATCGTGTTCTCTCGACCAGCCATTGTATTTATTTCTACACCTACAAGGGCAGTGACATATACGTGAAGAGCACAGACAGACGGCTAGAGGAACGGGTCAACGACCATCTACTAAGGCGACTATATTAATCAATGAGTCAACCGGACAGTAGACTTTCGCTGATCAACCGATGCTCGGCCTCAACGATATGTAGACAATTGACTCGGAACAGATACGCAGCCGAAGTAGTTTCATCGTTCCGTGTGATCACAAAGAGCAGCCGGGTGAAATTGTTCAAGTTTGTTGAAACCTTGTTAGCAACTCAGCACAAGTCTTCGTTGTGTGAAAAACTGAACTTAACAACTATGTTACGCCTGCCTTGTTTGTTCAAGGAAGGATCAAGGTAATTTTAGAAAGAGCCACTTGGTCCAGAGAGGTTTTAGGTACACAAAAAATTGTCATGACAAGCACAGAAACTGCGGAAACTAGCCAGTTTAAGGCGCTAGGTTTGTCATGATTACTGGTCACATTATCAGTCCTATTATGCCAATTGAACCCAAGATTCTTGCGGTTTGCCGAAACGGTCGCGACCGATCTACTCTACTATGTCGAGGAATAAGTGTTTACGAGTCCGCTTCTTCTCCAAACCAATTGATCTATTGTAACCCGTTAGGTAATTAGCTGCGATTCATGCTATTGTAAATTTGGTGTTGATGAGTCAATGAGAAATATACAGTCAACCACTATCGAATAATCATTTTGAAACCGAACTAAATTATTATTATTTGACGACGAAAAAAAGACTTCCAGCTAACTTACGGGGAATCGAGCCGTGGGAGCGTGTGTTTGATAAGTTGGATTCACCACAAACCGGGTCGGCGTGCCAAAACTACCAGCACATGAATTGCTACTCACACTGGCCGTGCGTGTAGGGGTTTGGTTGCGTTGGAGTCCTTCGGTCACACAATCAGCGAGTTGCTCTAAGATCACTTCATCATGGCGCTGCTGAGAGACAGTGACAAACTGCAGCGGGTCTGAATCTCGATCCCAGGTATTTGAATTTATATCTGTAAATTCAAAGCACGGCAACCATTTTCAGTTGTAATTAAGCGTGGGCTGAAAGACGTTAAATGCGTTTGTGGTTGGGCTGTGACTCACTTAGGGAAGGTTGAGCGCGCAACCGAATGCTCTGCGCTGTTGTTACAGCGGTGGGTGCATTTGTTGAATAAACACCCATGGACAAAGTCACGGAATTAGTTAATGGATCGACCGGTAATCTCCCTCCTGTAGTGGAAGTGGACGGCTGACCAGGCATATCTGACGTGACCAACGCTTCCCCATTACTAACAAGTAGGACGACGTCCTGATTTGCTGGACGAGAATGGGATAGGCGTTTATGTTTGCGACCAGTATGATCGTCTTCTTTTGTTTGTCTTTCGTTGAGATCGTATGCTGCTTCGGAATGATACCCCGGTTTGTATCTGAGAGAAAATTTCAGAAAATAATCGAAATGAATAAAAAGCATTCAACAGACAATATCCTGTTGTGTTGACTGAATAATTTTCGCAACATATTACTTATTCTTATTAAGTAGACAGCTTATTGAAATATCTTACCCAAGAACTGGGGCGTATCGTTTTTCACGTCGACGCCATACAACGATTCCCAGCAAAATGGCAATCAAGAGTAAAGACAACCCGGTAACAAAGCCAATGAGAATCCATGAGAAGCTCATCGTATCTGCTAGCTTGGCATCTCCCGAGGCTCGACTCGAATCCGACTTTGATTGCATAGATGAAGGGGCGAGATCCAGGCTGACTAGCTCTTTGGGAATGGATAAAGCATCATAATAGGCCCGTCCAAGAGGTATTTCACCGCCGCCCTGTCCAGAGGCTTTGAATAAAGAAGCATAATAGAGATTATCAACTGTGCTTCCATCCATTCGAAGTTGTAACCAATCACAGTTAGTTACCAATACGGTACATGCAATTACTCTTCAAATACTACTAACCTGTCGCACCTACTCGGAAATCTTACAAGCAGAGTTGGCCATACGATTATCTTACATCGTTAAAAATAGCTCATTCATGGTTTTCAGCGATGCATATCACATATGTCCTGTGCACTTATTCCGTGCGCCGTCTCCCTGTTTGGGTTAAAGTACAGTCTTCGTAATTAGACTCTGAGGAACGTAAATTGCAAAACGTTGTCTAGTGTCGATCCACAACATACGATAGAAAATATACACTGAGCTTTTTAAGTACATGCAATGACCTCGCAGATCATCATGTCCAATGGAGTTTACTGATT
The DNA here is from genome assembly GCA_014338405.1 of Paragonimus skrjabini miyazakii. NCBI lineage: Eukaryota > Metazoa > Platyhelminthes > Trematoda > Plagiorchiida > Troglotrematidae > Paragonimus > Paragonimus skrjabini miyazakii. The sequence continues at coordinate 25,029 of JTDE01001223.1, forward strand.
ACACGCGAAACTACATTTTAATTGCCTTATTCAGTATAAAAAGACCGTACTAAAATTCTAGCATCTGCGACATCGCATTTTTGAAGAGTTCAATGATCCACTTATGATCAAAAGTGGCGAACATGCTAACCATCATACTGAGGTTGCTTGCCTCATCTGTCGGAACGAAACCAAATTGGCACCACTTTTACGTTACGCGCAGCTGAAAAATTTGATATTGGTATGCTTTGTTTATACACACCACAGGGGTTAAGCGATCAGTACAATAGATAGAGCAGAAAAACCTACCATCCGGAGTGCGATAGAGCCGTATGGGTGATAGAGGCCCGTTTCCGTGACGGTTACGAGCCCGCAACTGAATAAAATAAATGGAACCGCGCAAAAGTCCAACCAAAACAGTGTTGACGCTGTAAGCAGGGGATCGGCGTCTAGACCATTTGGCTAATGGCAATGTCCAATTTGTTGTGTAGTGTAACAGATAGCCGACCAACTGACCGTGAGGACGAGTCGGTGGTTGCCAAGAGATTTGCAATCCGATCGATCCGTTGGTCAGTGACATTCCAGTCAGTTGAATATCACTGGGTGCATCTTCTGGTTCTAAGAGTGAGAAAAAGTTTTGATGATCTGTAAAATATCTATTATTTCCATCTTGAAGCCACATGGAAATTGTGGTTCACACGCACAAATTTGTAAACCTCTTAACTTTCTTCACGAATGTTCGCTTTTACTTCTTGAAAAACCGAGTGCAACAACAAGGGAAAGCAATCTATTATACGGTCCAACAACCCTAGTGCTCGTGATCCTACGGTCCAGTCACATGGTGTCCAGACTATTATTCTGACCCTTGCGTCTACACCCTTAATTCAGGTTCTCTGTCCGTCCATCACATACAATATGGTCGATGGTTCCAAATGCTTGCAGTCTAATAACTACGAAGTAACTCAACTCAGAGAAACATACGAGGGGTAGGCTGGCCATGAAGTGGCGACAAGAAGTTTACTTTTCATTACACTCTGCTAAACACTAGAGGAAACGCTGTAGACAAACTTTATCCTTTGGTACTTTTATTTCCACCTACAAAGTGATTGCTTGATTTCTAATGATTTCGCGAAACATCTCACAGACCGGACGATAAATTGCTTCATATTTTATACGCATACATAGATATACATATATATGTATGTTTCTCATAAACATACATACATGTGTATATGTTCATGTAATCGCGAATCTAACATGGGGGTATTTTGTTTGAATTGGATGTTCACCGCATCAATGAAAAGAAACGTGTTAAAAAACGAAATTTAGTAAAAAAAAGCGGATCAACATTGAAATAATATTATCCTGGATATGTAGTGTGTGATGATTTGGAGGGCACCCAATAACGAAGTCTGAGCTTTGGCTGGATTAGAATCAACGACGAAAGCTGCATGCTCAAATAAGACAAGCTTCCTATCGGGAATCATATCTCAAACCATTTGCTCACTCTATCTTCGGTGTCGTATAGAATCTCCCTAACTATCCAGGCGGAAGTTCTCAGACAATTCTTGCTTGAATCCACAAATGCCACTAACGTGTAGTGAAGTTGGGTCATTGATAAGTAGTGTTTGCAAGCGCTATTTCTGTAACTAGCTTGAATCCAGCTGAAGCTCAGGTTATTCTGAATTGCTTACGTTTCATATTGTTAGATCAGTTACACCAATTCCAATCATACTACTTACTGTAATCTGATGAGATAGTTCTATATAAGTAGATGACGCAGTCCACCGTCTCAAGCGGACTGCCTTCAGTGCCAAATTTTTAGATTGGTGCTCTAGACGTGTGAGTATACCATGAGGAGACGGTTCATCAGTCACTGTGTAAACCAGTGATAGATTTTTCTTGTGTCTCTTAGAAAATGACCAGCAAAGTGAAGTTTGCTTATACAGTGCTTAGACAAAAACAGAGAAACTGGTAATCAGCGTTACAAGTTTCATATTCAAATGATACAGCACATCTCACAAAGGGTATATCTAGCTGATAATGAGTTAACAAGAGAGAGATTGCTCGGCCAACATGCTCACTGCCTCAGCGAGACGAGTTCTGGATAGCTTTATTTAGTTTTACACACACTAGAATTGATAACGTGACAGCTGTCTGATTCCATTAATTGAAAATTCAATTTCCACCCACAAAATTGGCACGGATAGTCAATTGAGACTGAGTGAATCTCATCCTGACCGAACTAGTCCAAAGTGACGAGAAACCTACTTTTTTTTATCGTTTCAAACACCTCTGCCAAACTCCATTCGCTGTACAACAAATCCGTATCGGACTGCTGAGATGTATGGTGCGGTTTCGTTCCCACTGCGCGCACAGTGGCCGAGTAGCGATGGCCTGGTCGAAGATTTTCCAAGCGAGCCCACGTGCGCGTTGCATTCACAAGCTGAGTTGTTCCGTCGGAGGCAGGATCTGAGGGAGTCTCGTCGTCCACTTGTAGTAGATAGACGCAAACATAAGAATTGAAAGAACCCAAGTCACATTAGTAAATAATGAATAAACAGAAAAGGTACACAACGTACTGAAGAGTCATAGTCGAAACATTTGTCGGTTTATATGGGCTAAGGTGTTGCTGTGGCCCCCAAACCTAAGCGGACCTGTTCCAGTTCTAAGTTGAGAAATTGAACCTAAAAGCCTGTGAGACGGTAAATCAAGCATTGTGCCATTGTCCTCGAGCAGCCGACCAGTCGCAGTTTAATCCGCAACTTGAATGGCCATGAAACAGATGTCCACTTAGTTGCTTCATAACACGGGTAAATCTGTCAGCTCCTTTTAGTTCGGTAAGTTATCGGATTGCACCGTATACAAGCCACTCGTGATGGCATCAAGTGGTGATTTTACTTAAGCGTCCAAAATATTTCTTCTGTGAGAGGGGCACACTGTAATCTTATAACAGCCGAACGATGAAAATCTGGCACAAAAAGATTATGTTAATTCTCTTGAGGACTGTCAAAACAGATGTGTTAATTATCATGGTTTATTCTGTAAAGTAGCTAACACCACTTTCTTTCAAAGAATGAACAAGTGGTGACCAAAAACAAAACGGGAGACTTCCAAATTGGCTGGCTACCTGTTACACGGCGTTCTATGCTATGCAACGCTAACCGAATGACATGTGCTTTCAACAGGAATGGCATAAACAGACAACACCAGTCACCAAATGAAAATATTTACTTGGGCAGTTAAATGTGAGAGTACAGTCTGAAAAAGTCTCGAAAATTTGTTGGTCCTCTAAGACACCGGGCCTCTAACACAATCAAGGCACATACAACAGAACGGCAAAAGGTTTTTTTGATGAGACATCTGTCAGGAAATTGGCAATGGTCAACGTCGAGTTTCCCTCACTTAAATGTTATAGATTTTCCGAAAGTCGATAACGATTAGTAGGTAGAAGCCGGTGGCCGCATAAGTGCACAAACTCAGTCACATAATGGCATTACATGAAAGGGGATAAGTGATTCCACGTTATGCGATGACAAACTCAATATGAGAGACTGTGTCCTTTCGACAGCCCAAGCTATGTGGGATCGATTTAGTTGTAATAACATGAAAATTGGTTCCGTAATTTTAAGTTTTGTCACTGTGGACAGCTTAGCTTCGATAGTGATCCACTATGCTCATATCACGAAACGTAAACACATCGGGTCTGCTCTGTTGACCGTAGCTCTTCGGAGACTTTAGAGCCAAACGTGTGTGGTCTTTCCGCAAGATGCGTGGTCACGCGGTTGTGTCATGAACAACGCACATCATGTATTATCTAGCGGGGTTGAAGGATATAAGCGATGCGTTCTGCCTGACCGCAGTTACCACGGACCAGAGTTGAGTGGTCACTTTGACCACCTTGTGAGTTCCAGACCTTGCCCTGTAGATTACCTCGTCAAGGTTGGAAAACATGAATGAAGACCCCGGGGAAAATGCTCTCGGAAAAGAGCACCTGACGATTGAGGAATGGGCCGCCTCCTGAAGACCGCGACCGTCGAGACTATGGTAAAGCTTGTCGATCAACGACAAATGGACTTGCTTATTTGTCACTGACACCCTGAACGCGAACCTGAACGTTAATTCCTGGCATGACAGAGTCAAGCAAGCCCACTTCGCCCATTTTCCGCAGGTCATGAAAATGTCTCAGCAGGCAGACGCGCTAATGCAACTTCATAGGCTTTTGGGTGGTTTAATTCAGTGCATTACGAAGTGGCAGTCAATTATTCATGAGGATTATCTTCCCAGATGAACGAAATATCTAAGTCGATCACCGTATTGGAGGCACGCAGTGGGTAGAGTGCGTTTTGGTTGAAGTATATGAATTCCTCAGTGACGTTTGTAGTGTTATGATTATGGTCTCCATGAATGTCCACCTAGTTTGACGGTGTTGGTTTTTAGTCTGGCTAGTTTTAGGGCTGAAACTGAACAAATTTTTGAGAGACGCGTCAGATTCTCCGCTAGAATGATGTGATCATCACTGGAAACAAAGCCCGTTTTCAAGGCTTCGCGGGGCTGGTGGTCAAGCTTCGCTCGCGACACAGCTAGGGCTTCGTCCATTACCATGATAAGTGTGATAACCGGTCATCCTAGCAAACATTGGGCTGAGACCGGAGGAAGAAGCTGTCCGGTTCCAGTAGAAATAGAAAAATGTAATGTGCTAGTGATGGGGATGCGCCGGTCGCCCGTGACTGCCTAATCAATTACTCATATGGAATGAAACTGAACGCTTTGGGCACGTTACAGAAAGTTTCACACGGGCTGGAAGATGCTGAGCAAGAGTTCTGGGGCAACACGTAATGTATTGAGGTCAGTTTGAGGCAAACACGAAGGTGCAGAAATGCAAACCGTAGAGCAAAAAATTGCAAATTTATTCCAAAGATCGACTAATATCTTGTGAAAACAACTCATCAACCTTCAAGGTATGGTACTAAGTCTCAGATTGTTGAGGAAAACTCGATTGTCCACGCTAAAGACACTCGTGGAGATTTTTCGGCACACATGGACTAGACAGCCTTCCTTCAGCAGAAAATGGCATTTCATTTCATGCACTTCTAATGATTTGGAAATAGCTTGCTTGGTCAGATCGACTAGGAGTGGGACCAAAAACAGAATCGTTCTAGATTGTAGCGAAAAGGCGTCCAATGAGGTACAATCTTTATTGTCTAACACGCTAGTTAGCATGCTACGCGTGCGTTTGCGTTTATGAGTCAGCATTCCCGTCCACAGCACCACCAGGTTTCCGCTCACACGTCATGTGCACTTCTACTCGGCTTATGTGTGTGATCGACGCCTTCTATCCGGGGGTTTTCCGCCTGCCAATCTTCGTCTGTTGTTCCGATTTCGTTGAGCGATGGCTCGTCCGGTCGCTCGTGTTGTCCTCCATCTATCTACACCGCGCTTTGATCGTATTCCCTGGCATTGTCGAGATATTCCTCTGTATTGGAATAATCGCGCCTCCGATTTCGTCGGCCATTCCATTTTGCCTGCCAAGTCTCGCCCGTTGTTTTGATCTGGTCCAGTGGTGTCTCATCCGGCCGCCCACGCCATCCTCAATCCGCCCGCTGTAGGTTTTTGAACGCACCTTCCTCCTGCGTTGAGGTATTCTGCCGAGAGTTGGAATACTCACACCTCCTGCCTGACACTCCACCACACTATGTTCAATCATCCACATATAGAACAGTACTCTTCGGAGTTCTACGGAAACTGGTCTTGTAGGCCCTCGCCAGTTTCTGAAAGAGGCTGCAGTGGTTGCATGTTTTCATTGGTAGTATGCTTTTTAGAGGTTTGCGTAGTTGGCCCCCCGTATTTTCCTTCTGGAGTAGTAGGCGCTTATTGCTATAGCAGCACACCGTATAGTGCCTACGTGTCACGTGCACGCAGTCAACTGAGAAGCATCAATGTGCAATAGTGACTTTCCCTGTGCCATAGTGATTACGCCTGCACAGAGATCGCAGACAACAGCTGGCAGATTACTCTGAACATGGAAACCTCGCAGTTTGATTTGGATTCAGTCATAGAAATTCGGATCAACTGGGTAAGAGATTTGCAGTGTTCGGCTGCTTCGGGTTATGTATTCAAAATTGTTTTTCGGTATGAACTGACAGTTCCGCTAATGGTGTGAGCCGAACCTACATGCCATAGCAGCGCACATACACATGTCAGGATACTCAGTACGAAGAACCTTGGAAATGTGACTGAGTTCACGTCGAATGGAATACAATGGTACCAGTTTGTCCGCAAGCTCTAGAAAACATACCGACTCTTGTGGAAACCAGCTGGTTCTTGCAAAGTTCAGTCGTCTGAATTAGTCACAGTTGCTTTCGACGGAATGTTTACGCTTTCTTTTTGCTGGGGCCAACCTTGGTTGGGAATTTATGTTTACGGTCTCTGCAGTTACAGATTATGACTGACTGACTGCATGTTTTCTGTTCAACTCTGTCCTTGCGTCGATATGTGCTAATTCTGTTGTACTTAATCATGCGTGCTCACTTAAAGACAGCTGTTAGCATCCTAACCTTCTATGGATCCTTCAAAGGACGGCAAACTGATCTACCAGGAATTGGCTCCGATGAAGTGTCATTCAATAAGAATGTGCAAAGCTGGTTAAGATTAAGGAATTGAATATAGGCAGAAGAACTAATATTTATGTTCGTGAATTTTGCCTGGGATGTTGTCATGATTCTTGGTTTAGACAACGGACAAATAGAGATTATTCGAACCCGATAACTATCAACTGGTAGATTAAAACCACTGTTTTTTTCAATCCGATGTTTCCCTCTACTGTCATGAGCAATTAATTATCTCTATATTCTGTTCCATTAAACCTGACCGACCAACGTTGGTATTTGAGACACTGTCATCATTAAACTTGTTGTGCTCGCTTAGTTGGATTACTAACAATCTACCGCCGAGAGAACTGTGTACTTTTTATAGGGTGCAAGTGACTCAGTACAACTCACTTACAGAAACCGTCACCGTCAAAGAATATTGTTAATGTATTCTCTCATCCACTGGATTAACGTGGACGTGTTGTCACTCAACTCAGACCTACAACGTGCCTAGGCTCACACAAATCCACAGCAGACCCATCTGGAACTGTGCGCCGTTTACTTAGTTCACGGAACAAATCTTTCTTGTTGCGTGCTCAATACGTTCTTGAACTGAGTGCAATTTACATGCGGCTTATCATGACGATATATGAGGAATAATCACGAACTAGTTTGTGTATCACTTGTTTACTTCTGTAACTGTTGAGTAAAAATACTAATTTTTCATGAAGTTTTTCCTTCCTTGTGGGAACTAAAACTTTAAAGTCTAAAATGTGTTTTGTTTATGTTCCTAGGAAGTTTCCAACGCAAAATTATTTCGCATCTCTTTGAAAAAAAAGAACACTGTAGATTTAATAGTTTTACCTATGGTTTTGAGGTGCTTTTGTGAAACCCAGTATTTTTAACAACTAACTGTCCGCTGTAGGTTCATAGTGACAGAACTGACGAAACATAACTAAATGGGCTGTAACGTAAATCAATTCCTTTGACTTGAGCAAGTCACTCTCTAGATCACCACCCGTTGAGAAGTTGTGGTAACAGTGTATTTCAGTATAGCTTATTGCTTCTGAGCTTACTTTGGCTAAATTCGGAACAGCTTAACACAAATCTATAGATACTGTAAAGCTATCGTTTTTATTGATTGTAATCAGTTGCTCACTCTCCACACCAGCTCCGTCACCTTCAAGCCAAAAATCGTCCCCGTCTGATGCTGAACCCTCAGGAGCTGCACCATTCGTGCTGGATTTGGCTTTGTTACTCATTCCAATAAGTTTATAAGCCACTTGGTAGGATCGGACAAATTCTTTGCCAAGGCAGTCTATCTGTTGGGCCGACAAATCGTTCTGTTTTCGACCACATTCTGGTTCATCCCAAATAAGCATAGCCCAATCGGATTCGACTGTGGAGACTTGCAAGTTAAGTGGGATCAGCAGACGTTGATGAACTGGCAAAAGTTGGAAGTGAAAGGCACAGAATTATATCAAGAAAATTGTACACAATAAACAAAAATGACTTAATTCGACTCCGCAGTTCGGACGTGTAAGATTTCATTATAGCTATGCTGTTCTGAAAGTAAAGTTATAGAATGAACTGTTTTATTTTACAAAGTGATGAACAAATTGACTGCAAAACAGCACTCGTGTTAAAGTGTGATGGAAACGGATAAACTCATCTGCTCGTGATATAAAACGTTGTTGAATCGAATCGGACTGGCTAGTTCAAACTAGAACAACATGAAACGTTCGTAAATAACTTATGTTTATAAATTGCCGAAAAGTTGAAAACGCAATAAAATAACAAACAGCAACCATGAACAAACATAAAATGATACACAATTTCAAATCCTTTACGGGTATCGAATCTAGAAAATCATAATAAAACTACGGGTCACATCGACTGAGTTGAATAGACGCAAGTCGTATAATATGTGTTATGTTATTTTTTTACCATTCTGTCAGAAGTCATTGGATAAAAGGGGAGACACCACCTACAGGTTTCAGAAAGCTGACAACATAGATTAAACCATTCTGGAAACATGAAAGAATATCAGGGATATCTCAGACCTGATATTGTACAATTTAACCACAACAAGCATGGATGACCGGTCATGTGAACGTACACCTATAAATCACTCCCCTGGTGCCAAATGACCATGACATAAAATCTGTTCATCCAGGCATTGAAAATTTTCCACTGAAGTACTGGTTACTTTAAAACCCATGTCTCAACAGATGCTCATGAGACAGGTGGTCTGCTGCATAGGAATCTCCACTTCCTGCTTCGAGATGACTGATTCAAATGTCATTTTGACTATCTCTACGTAGTGAGTTCAGACAACAGCGAAAACCGAGTAAGGAATAGTGAGAGAGTGAATTTTAAAAGTTGACATTTGTCGCAATCATACTTTCGTAATTCAGGTAGATTTAATACAATGGAATGTAGGAATCTTGAACAATAAGAAAACGATCCCGGTTTCATTTCATCAAACCTACATAAGGCTGACTTTGTCCGAACGGTGACCATTTCTGAATCAATCTCTTGAGTTTTATACACAACAGACACGTCGATCAGGTAGGATGTATCCGGATCTGAAATTTATTAAAAGTAGGACTGAAATTAAATAATGTCATAGCGCTTAAAAACACTTGAAATTGAGACATTTTCGACATTTTTGAATCAGACACTTAGCACATTTGCGTATTTAGTAAATTTTAAATAATTTATCAGATAGGGTTGAGATGGAAGCTAAACATTACGTGTCGTCTTATGTTTCTTAGTAAGCTAGTTATATATATGAACTACTTTTACCTTTTGGCTTTAGTACTAATAACAGGAAACAAACCTAAGTGTTTTGTTGAAGATCAACAAAAATAATGGATGACTTTGTTGGTAATTTGTTCCGTAAACCTGTTATTTGTCAGGAGATTCGAATATAAAAATCGAAACTTAGACCGGATTGAAAACAATGACAAGATCAAGTTAACCCACCCTATCAGTTGAACCATAACGCCATGGCCGGAATTTATAGCTTTTTAAATTTAGGGCCCCAATGTTTCGTTTAGGCCCCCCAACTGCTGGATATTAAGGTAGATACCAACGTCACGTTGGTTGATTGGGCAATACCGTTCAGGAGCGGCTTTACAGTTCAGCTGGTGAGTCATGTTTAGTGTGGTGATATGCAGTTCTTGTCAATAGATGTCTTTACACTTAAGTATAGAACGGTTGCAAGATCGTCAATTACTATAAACTCACCAAATTATCGAAATGTAGTAAAGACGAAAGACAAAAAATATTCACCCCTTCACGACCGTCACACAAACCGATATATCTATTTCGAAATCTATGAACTCTCTCAGATTTTTGCTTCTTAATGCTTTCAGCTGGTCGCAACATACTACTAACGGTTCATCCAAAAATAGATGCTTCTCTTCTTCAGTTGTTCCGAAATTATTCGTTTTGGAGTATCTCATCGTCTTCACCGTCTAACAGTCATAATGGCTTATACATCACCAAATGATTCAAATAACCCGTATCCACGTAGTATTCTATTTCACACTGACTGTTCACCTAACTAGTTAACCAAAGTGTTTTCAATAAAATTGCCCACAAGTTTGTCTCTGATTAGTCTCACGGCTCATTAAGCAAAACCTTCATTTGTGTATGAGTTTGCTTACGGTACAACAGTTCTTTCATACAAAACACTTCTTTGTAACAAATAAAAAACGATGGTTAAGATAAGAGAACGATTAACCGGTAGTTGACCTCACACGGTTTCTATAATTCATTCCCACAGTAATATAAACTAATAACTTTGTCGCTGTTAAATACTTGAAATGAATACCATGTCGTTCGACTGAATCTCCACTCATCTACATATGTGATAAAGCGGGTTGGCGTTATTACTTTTGTTGCCGTTATATTATTTACCGCACCAGCAACTCACTTGTGAAATAAATGAGTACATCCAGCTCTTCAGATTTCCATCCTTAGCATTCGAAAAGGCTTACAATGAATTGACCTGAAAGTTCAAGTGTTAGCTTGATCTGGTTGATATTGGAAAACAATCCAACTGTTTAACTTTGAAGTGAGTATAAGTATCACGGCGCTTTCAAACTTAATATACTTTCTCAAAACAATCTCCAGTTTGGTAATTACTCCACTCACTTACCTAGATTGTTTAAAAGAAAACGGGTTTGATCGGCAGTCACTTGCACTGTGGCCGGTCCAGGATAAACTTTTCCCCATTTCACCACGTAATGATCCACTTCGGGCAGACTAAACGACGTATCATGAGTTGGTAGGTTTGAGTTGATCGGAGGTGACCATAGCAAAAGAATGCTGCGCTCGTCCGCAACGTAACGCAAATTCTCAACCTGTTTTTGTGAAAAAGAGCAAATTATTATCCACTGTTAGGAAGAACAGACAAAGATGATCCAATTACAGAGAGCCGTCTCAGAAAACTGTAATAACCGCGAATAAATAGTCACAATATCAAACAGTCGGACACCGTGATATCTAATGTGTATCAGAAGAATAGAAGAACAAACCCACAACTATTTATGAAGCGGCTTGGAAACCACAACAAGAGTCATGTCTGACCCTCACAAACGTACGTACCGGATTACAGGTGAATGGTTTCATTCGAGCTTTGTAAATGTCCGACGAATTTGTCGCCTAACTGTACATGTAGTTGTGTGGCTAACCCAAGTGACCGAGTGGTGTGATGTCCAACGGGACCCAAATGATTGGGCAGCTCAGCACGAACTGGATAAACACTACGAGTCATCCAGTCCGTTGCCGGACGCAAACGAACGGGGGACTAAACACGGTCGGGTGACAATGACAACACACTGTCCCTAAACCAGGGACCGTGAGAGTAACAATACTACACGGTCCCAGTTGTTCAGAGAGAAACAACGATGTGCACGATTTCTTCCAATGTTGCGATCTCGTAAAAAATGGGGGGTTGAAAAGTGGTCGACGCAATGTTCCCATGATTCATTCCGTGGTGGCCCAATAATGCACAACTCTGAGAATCGACCCGGCCAAGTTAATAAGCCAGCGTACCTGTGCAGAGGTTGAACTGTTTGCGGCCGGTTTACACGTTGCTAGTCTTTTTTTAATAATCAACTTGAAAATTAACGGGGATGGACGATTTCCACAATCCTATCAAACATTTGTTTGGCGTTAAGCTCAAAATAGCAAAGCCTACATTGTGCACAGTGAAGGTACTCGCATTACAGAGAAATACAAGGTGATACCTAGTCATTTACTGTTAGTGCGATCTCCGAACATGTACAACCAACTTTCATTTCCCACACCCCAATGCTCTGTTTGAACATAAAGTTAGACCTTAAATCATGATTTCTGTAGTCACTTTGGTCATATGTAATACTTTAGACAAGATGAACAATATTCATATAATGCTGGCGAATTTTTGACTACATTTGCCTCGTACTAATTGTGTAGACTTGCAATATTTTCAACATTTTAAGACATTAGAAACGAAACGAATTACTGAAGCGTTAAACATATTATTTGGTACTATGGTCTGTTTACATATCTATCTGAGATAACTGTTTCACAATTTTCTGCTATTTTTCATCTTTCATACATCTATTAAGGCAGTAACTGAGTTTCTTAAAAGGGTCACTTTTGAAAGCATGCATAAGTGATCGGGTACTTCATTTAGGCTAGTATATGACCTGTCCGGTTTAAATGTTTGAGTCACAACATGAACACTGAATGTCAAGTTTCAACTTTACAACTTCTCAGCACAATGCACGAAATGTTCACGCAAAAAGTTCGACTCCACCACAAATTCGCGAGTAATTTGAAAAGAGAACAATAATAAC
>JTDE01001223.1:44661-69601 GCA_014338405.1 Paragonimus skrjabini miyazakii
CACATCCTTAACGAGATTGAGACGAACGACCGTGTCCTAGAAATAAACAACAGTTTCGGACGGACCATTCATACTTGTTTAAAAGTGTGTTTCAGATCTCTTTTATCACCCAGTAGATCTAGAATTTAAAACGTTTTCATTTTCGACATCATCGATATTGGTTAACCGAAAAGCTAATCTGAATGCGAAGTCTGCGATCAAGCATGGGTTGTGTTCAATCCGAACTAATCTAAATCCCCGAAATTCTAATATAGATTTAAACATGCTTAGTTGGTTCAAAGTCAGTAAGTTCAACCTAACTGAGGCATCCCGATCACGGAGTTATTGATCGGATTGAACGGAGCGATTCTGATTATTTTCTATTCGGAATGACCGGATAAGCTGAACAGTAATCACACATGGTTATGTTTGATCGTTTGGTCATGCTTACTGTCGGGTTACTAACGTTGTGGTTAGCATAGTGGTCTCACAGGAACGAGAGCCGAAGTGCGATAGCTAGTCCAGAGGACGATATGCACTGGTGAGCAAAACTTGAGTCTATTGCTTTCTTTAGACGTAGTCCAATCGAAGGGTTCACCTGAATACGAATTCTACGATAAAAGATTGGTGATGTTCAATTTAAAACATATGGGGCTAAAACACTTGTTTTCTGAATATATTCGAAATTACTGACAATAAAGTATTATTTGCTTTTATTGATTTTATTGTCACTCCCATCTGATTTAATTTCACAATAGGAAATGTAGTACCACTGTACTCATTGAGAGCAAAACTATAATCCAGGGTTTAACTGGAGCTACATAGTGGATTTTTATCTAAATATGCTAATTGCGCTCAGGAATATGGATATTTTTTCGATTAATAGCAATCGCCATTTTTTGTAACCTAATTATTTAGATCTGGTCAGATAAACACCAGTAACCGTGCAGTGAAGCCAGTGAATTCTATCGGACTGGTCTTGTCCGACCTGATATGATGAGAGAGGATTCGTCCGAAAATTGAGTTATCTTTGTTTCTAGTGATCCAGTTAAGGCAAATGATAGTGTGTATACAAACCGTGGCGCCGAAAATGCAAGTAAAGGTTTCAGGCTGTGGGCTTCCTTGAAAACGAGGGAGGAACGACAACACCCGTTTCTGATTGTATCCATGCAGTAACTGGTTATATTTAGGAAAGAATTAAAGTGAGCTGGTGATTGTATGCGCTTTCACCCACTTTTTGCTCGACAACAATTCCACGTAACGTCAACTGGAGCCTCTACGAAAAAATGGTAACCCGTATTTTCACTTTAAATCTAGGTTGTCAAAGCGTCACTCTGCAGCTGGAAGAGAAAGGTTTCTGGAATGACTCTGTGGAAGCAAACCGGAACAATCCACATTGAGTATAAGAATCGGTATGTTTGCTTTCCAGGTGCGATGCAAGCTCGGTTTTTTTTTCACATGAGCAAAACTTAAACTTACTCCATCGTTGAGCGTCTGATCCAGACCGAAACCAGAATGACTATCCCCTAAATTGATATGCTATTCGGGAACTCATGAGAACATATTTTAGTCGCATATGGTTTCGTTCCTACCCAAATCCTGACTACCTCTGTTTTGTACAGGCTCCTTATAACTAAATTACATATGTGTGTTAGTGATGAGTAATCGGGGATTTGACTGATTTCAAGTTGAATATCATCCACAACTGATCGCAGCTGTCGCATTCCCACGGACTTTCCAGTCGGCCCCTTTCAAAAAGTATGACGTGTGTTTGCAACGTACAGAAGTAAATCGGTGAGCAGCCTATTTTTTATTTATTAGCGATCTTCACGAAAGAAAACGTCAATTGAAAAAATGAATCACGCTGGCCTGATGGAACGTAACAACATTAGTAAGCGTACATTTTCCGAAATGTTGAGGGTCTTGTGTGAAGTCATTAATAAACAACGCTGAACAGAAATCTGAAAAAGGCAACGAAACGATGGCTGGAATGAGGTACGATTAAATAATTACGATAAAACAATCAAAGAAAGGCTGCTTTCAACCACCAATGTGAATAATTGCGTTGGTCGAAGCTTGGAAGGAATTGGTGCAAGAACGTGAAAATGGCTGAACATCCTACAGTCGGTTCGAATGGTGAATCGTTGCGGTTTGGAAAACCTACCAAACACAAGGAATGCCGGAATTCGGATACATGAAGAACGTTTGTCTCAACGAGTGAACGCAGAGAAGAAGAAGACAACAAAGAGAGAGATACAAACCTGTTTATGACGTTTCACTACCGATGGTTGTGTTAAATCACACGGGTCATATGACAACTTTAAATACGTACTTAGGAAATTATGATGTGTGGATCCGATTATGAGGAAGTTTTGACAGTTAAATCCTTAAGACTGTATAAACTACATGATCACCTCGTATATTATAAATACCACGTGGTAGTTTGCAACGGTGAACACCGTCTTCGACGCTGCAGTCCACGGACATATTATGTGAGATGACAATGTAAGGACCTGGTTGTGTTAGCACTTCAGTCCACATAAGTAACTTTCATCTCCAAAACTTATGTCTCCACGGTTTACACAGTCGATGGATCGATACATTAGAGGTTATAATGTGGAATCTGGTTCAGCTGTTGTTTTGTGAAGTCGTCAACAACGGGAGGATACTTCGAATTACCCATATTTGTTCATTGGAAATAATAGGTGATTTGGCGAGCAGTCTGCTTTCAGATATTTTTCATTTGATCAATTACGCAATATGATTTTCAAGCCAGAAAAGACAGTTTGTTACGTAATAAGGTCGAACGGTTCCAAATTGGAGGACATTTAGGTGACTCCTTCGGAGTGCAAACCGGGTAAACGGTAGATGGGCTAGAGAGCCACTTCCGGTGAGTCTCGATGATCCGAAGTGAGGTATTGATTGCCGCAAAAGCGTAGACTTAATGTCATGTTCAAAAACACTTTAACTGCTATTCTATGAGTTGTTGGCACCCTGATCTTAAATGCTTGAGTTTTGACTGGAATATTTGCATACTTCCTTTCATTTGGTTATGTGCCACTAATGTACTGTTGTCAGTGATGACGATTATGGAGACGAAGGTGATAAACCGTCTTTAAAATGACTCTTTTGTAATTCTAACTTTATTACCTCCTGTTCCTGACATTTAGCAAAAAGTAGCGGCAGTTTTGAAATGTTATCACAATTTGTTCTTTCCGACAACAGTGGAGCAGAACTGCAAAAGAACAACATACAAACTATATGGAAAAAGTATGAGATGTAACTAACCTCCGGCATGACAAAGCCCCCACCATTTTGTGCTGCCTCGCGATCTGCCTCATTCGGTTCAATCATAGTGGTGAAAGAAACTATTGGGGAATCTGGACCGTTGCCACCCCTTGTGGCTGCTGATACAGTGAGATCATATTTTGTTCCACGACTAAGGCCTGTAGACAGAGGTTGGTGGAAAGCATTCATAAAATTTAACTAGACGGCTATTTCATAGTAAAGAAAAAGCATCTTATGAGAAATTTAAAACAATTGGTTCCATTTCTTGACTTGAATAGGACGATGAGACGTCGCAAATCATGCGATGCTCTTCACTTTCCAAATTGAACGCATTATTACTTGTATACAAACAACTAAAGTTCAACTTCCAAATGCTACTTTTCCGATAAGTGGACGGAGTTTCAGCGGGCAGTCCTAGCGGACCTATTCCTGGCTTGGGTGGAATCTACGTCATGTGAATGTTTGCCAAAGACGAAACTGCACAAACGTTACGTAGACGACATGCTAGTCATTTTTTGTGAATTTAAGTGAGCACTTTTGTCTTGGAGTTGAATCAAGCTCATCCAAACTTCCAGCATACTTGAAGGAACAAAGTAAGTCACTGTCTTCTGCTCCTGGACATTCTAGTTATCCTAAGAACCATTCACAGAAACTGGACGGGACAGTATTTATTTCGAATGCTTCTGCCCAACGCAATATAGGAGAAACCTAGTTAAAACGTTCCTTCGCAGAGCGTGGAGACTACGCACGGAAGATAATTCACCGCTAGAATAAAGCACACCCAGAAATACTCTGCAGACCAACGGATACTCCATGCAATTTATCAAGAAGTATAGTAGTGCCATGGCTCGAAGAAAACAGGTAGAAACCGTGTAATCAGAACCTCTGTTTTTGTCAGAAAGCCGGATCATAATGAAAAAAAGCCGTCTAACAGCTACTTCACCTAGATACTACATGACTAAGAAACTATGCACGATAAAACGAAGCAGAGCCTTACCAGCCTCTTCGGCTAAAAACAAGCATCTTACATCTGTCATATCCTATTATCTATGCAAATATTCGCGTAGCTGCATTATGAGCCACATATGGAGGATAAACCAACAAGCTTCTCGTATCAAGCAGCATGTTCCTAAGTGGCTGGAAACAGAATTAGAAACGGCAGATACCTACATAGAGACTGACGAATGGCACCCAGTGTCACTAGTAGCAAAACATAATCCAAATGGGAAACAGAGTCTAAGTTTGTGATGCATTCTCTGTGATTTTTCGAAGCAACCGGGAGCGCATTTCTCCGGACTGTGTGTAGCATGCACCGAAATAATTGCTTGCATGTTCAAAAATAATTTATGTTGAAGTTCCGGCTGCCATGATAATCAGTATTTCTGTATTTTCCATTTTCATTTCCGTGTTCATTCGTCTAATGCCTAAGTCCCATGTGGAATCTTGTCTTGGTGACTAAAACCAACTACGGGTCCATGTGTGGTCAGCATACACGAAATGATACTTCGTAGAACATCATGTTTTACGTTTTGTCATTGCCTTATTCCAGAAGTCTATATCGCCAGGCCCCATTCACCACTGTGGTGACACCGCGATTAATTATCTACTTGGTCATGGCTACGTTTAAAATTTCCGTTAACGATTGTACAGGTCGGTTACTTCCGGTTCACCGTACCACACAGATGTATTAGTGTAGAAAAATTAACTTACGGTTAGCCAACAACAATACTAAACTGATCGAGAATCTGGTAATACTGATCATACGCTATGATTATATGAACAACAGGAGAGCTGAACTAGAATGAAGTCCGGTGTGAACGCCATACATCAATACCACTTGCGCCATACGCTTAGGTCAAATGGAATGACAGACGCTGACAGGTCTGAATATATCTGTTAAACTGGTACTTGCCAGACGTACTGATGCGATATTTCGGACAAGCTAAACATGTGGGCACCACATCGGTCCCGCATACAAGAGGGAGTAAGTGAAGTGTGTGAATGTGCAATGTCCTCATGTTGACCGTGTGACTGACTCTGCAAGCGAAATAAGCAGTCGAAATAGCTTATCATTTCGAATTGTCAACTGTCTGATGACAGCACTGTTAGTTTGCTGCGTGACCTCAGAGCAAATCGATAGCGTTGACGGATAGAAATGAACTTGACACCATCGAGGTAATATATACACTCATGAAACCTGCTCCAGTGGACCCTTATGAAAACCGTTACATAATCAGTTTAATAAACAAAAGAAATTTGGCGTTTTTCATGTGCTCTAAAACGACAGTCGCCATGTGAACAGATTCAATGAAATACAGACAGGTTGCTTAGACCTAGTTTTGTGTACTCATGTTTGGAGAATGCTTTGCTTACCTCGGATCATTTGGACGTGTTCTGTGAGCACATTGATTTGTCGTGGTCTCAGCCAATCTTCACAAGAAATATTTATACGGTAAAGAATAAGTTCACCGTTTCGAGCAACTATTGGAGGTGGTTCCCAACTGACAGTAACCACATGAGCTCCGATGGATTGGATGTGAACCTGTAGAAAGGAACATGGAGGTAGGCATTTAATTGTGATATTATTTTCCATGTGTGAATAAGCTGGCGGAATCGCGCATTATCCCAGAACAATTTTTGTGGCATGACAGCAAAAAAGAAACAGAGATGTCGATCACACGATCACAATTTGATCCATAAAAACCCGTAGTAAAATAACAGGTGAAAAGAATTGTGAGGTTGGCGAAAGAAACAGGATACTTGATACAGCAAACCACATATAACTTTTCGTCTACACCGTAACGATGAATTATATACATGAGGTAAACGTTACACAAAGCGATGACATTGACCGACCGTTCCAAACGACCCGGCACGTCTTAATTAGAACACGCTAGATACATTTTCACATTAGTCATAACATGAAGTGCTCTGAGGGTTTGTTGTGCTGATATCTTAATTCTTAATTAGTCGGGTTTCAAACCTACTCGATGTACGGCTCCAAATGAAATGTACTGCTTCTCCAAACCTGAGCAGAAACGTTAACAAATTCAACTGAAGTTTAACGTTTAGAGAAAATAAACACTTTGGACGACAGGACACAAATGCATTCAAGTCGCCGTTTTAACACGCCATGTCGTTCCTTAAGAAATTAGATAAGGGAGCTAGGAACCTAATAACCTGTTAGTGTGAGATCTGAAGAATTTGATGAGGATGATTTCTTAAAGATCGTCTCAGTAAAGTGCGGTATGGCAATGTTGTGAACAATTATTGAATCTATTCCGATGACCAGCATGTTTAGATACTTCAGCCATTTTCAATGCACAATAAGAAGGCTCCGTTGTATTTCATGATCCAGGTTGCAGAAGACTACATTGAAGCAATGATATAGCAGGTCGATAAACAGTCTTTTCGGTCTTCTTCGGGTGAGGGTCACTTTGGGTTTCTTTCGTGAGGGTCCAGTCCTGTCAATTTGTCTTACGAAGTGCATGCAATTATCGTATCTCAACCCCTTCTTCATCGCAATCAATAACAAGAGATACGAGTGGCTAATTATGCATCAAGCTGACCGTGAAGTGCATGTCCTTGAGAGCATCGTTAACTAAATCGCTGTCAATTCATTTGTTACTCATTGGTCAAACTTTTCCTTTATCTCACTGACTTCAGTTGTTCCAACACAGTATTGTGTAGAAAGTCAGGATTTTCACTAAAATTACACAAGATCTCTTGAGAATAAGATTCATCAAGTTTTTTAAACCATCTTCAAGGTAAACCTGGGAAAACTCAATGAGAGGACAACTTCTTAGATAAACCGTGAAAACCATCCTTGTAGTCTTCAATGTCTGGTATGTTTTCGGCAAGAGTTGGCTGTTTTTTCCAGCCGCTTCCATAGCTTCAAGTCTCAAGTTGAGCACAGTGTAAGCAATCGAAAGTCGTACTTATTATTCTAACACTATGGGGATAGGGTAGATGAAAGGTGTGAGAAATGGCTACTTTCCACGTTGATAGAATGGGACACAAAATTTCCGGACAGAGTAGCCAAGAACAACGTACCCATTTACTTAGGAACGGAGTCAGCGCGCTCGCCGTCACTGTTGTGACTGTAGAAGACGCCTGGTGCGGGAGTTGGCTTGTTGTGCAAACTCCCGTGCAGATCATGTCAAAAATTAAACCACAAACGCGCACACTCATTTGCACAGTAGACATGCATTCACATACATCGGGTGACAATACTGTGTCATTTGCCTTAGTGGAAGTTTTCCCACAGCATGTATACACTATTCCGATGGTCCCTTCTTGTCTATCGTCTTCCTGGCGTTAAGTGCTTGCCGTTTTGTTCCTGAATGTCACCTGTGGGTAACATACTACTTGTGAGTAGTATACTACTCAACGAAACTGCCTGTCATACAACAGTCACAGTCTTTTATCTTAAAGATCACGGAAACTTCCAACAATAGTTTATTGAAGGCTCTCATTTTACGTCGCATACAAAATTCAGTTAGGTTGTTCGTTGGTTGAATTTTTCAAAATCAAGGTGGGTATCCTCTGTATGAAAATTTTTCAACACCTTTACAACGATCAAGAGAGCCAGTTTGTATGTTCCACAATTAAACAATATGTGTTCTCAACAGACACCCGATAAGATCAACTGACACCGTCCACAATTACGAAGAAGTAGGACCCAACCTAGGATTTTATGAAATCTGTAAAGCCTTTTCGGTTTCGAATTTCAATCCATCACAGACGTAGTTAAGAGGTTACAATTTATTCGACGTAACCTTAAAATAAAATACATGTGTGACGTGTTAATAATCCAATTGTATCACTGGTAGCAACAAACTTTGTTACTCTTAAGGACACCATTTATTTCCAATCTGTCTACTCAGTTATGTGAGCTTCAGGTTCGCACCAATGAAGATTTTATAATCTCAAACTTATTGGAACTGTCTTGTTTACTTGTCTTCTATGATCTGATTCTGATTACCCCGTGACTCTTTCTATTGTCGTTATAGAATTTCAAGCTTTGAACGGTATTAAGTAATTTGGGAGTTGAGTAACGTAAATTGATCGTCAGTGATACTTAGTCACTGATGTTTTCTTCAGACAAACGGATTACAAAAAGCTACCAAACTCATCTTTCGTTCTTGGTCCAACCCATCAATTACGATTCACTTTAGCCTCACCAAGGATTGAAAGACAAACCTACTGTTCCAGTGGGACCCATTTCTGGTGTCATGAGTTGATGTCGGCTGACTGAAACGTTCACTGAGTACATCCAGTGCGAGCACGTATATATGGTGCCTCATTTCCAGTGACCATAATCGTCAACTACTCGTCATACCGTTGCTGAGGAGGTTCACTATGATCAACTAGCTAATTCTCGTCAGGGGGGTCTTAGTTTCAAAACTATCGACTGAAATTACTGCTTGTCATATCTCCAGTTGAGGCTGTTGTGTGACCTTAATATTGGCTCCCGGTAATTGTTTTACTGAATATTCAGGTGCGATTAAACTCACAATTCTCTGCACTAATGAGTTAGAATTTTCCGACAGTACATTAACCTGTGATGATCGTTTTTAAATCAATGATTTTGTTCGTCGATTATCGTTAATTGAGACCATACATCCTTATCCCGACTGTGGTTTGAAACCAGCTTCGCACGCTCCTCAGATAACCGTACTGAACAATCTAGCACCATATACATTGTTGGCGTCACCGATTTATCATATATATATATATATATATATATATTAAAAACAAACTTTTGATGATCAATGAATTTTGTTTGTTGAAGGAATATCATGTGGGGTAATTTAAATCACATTGTTCTTACACATTCTTACTAACTTTTCGTTTGGGAAGCCTAGTTAATTTCCCGAAAATTGATAACACTACTCATGAGTTAGTAAGCGTGAAAGCTTCCGAATAGCTGCACATAAACTGTGTGCATTTTGTTCTACTGAAGATCACGTCCCAATGAGAATGGTTCTCAACGTTCAATCCGGCACGGAGTTACCAACAGTTAAATACCAACTTCCCCTATAAGCTGCAGTTGCCAGTCAGCCGTCACCTTATGTTGACACTATCAAGTGTATGTCTCCTTTTTCTCCCGTGACCACCTTCCGAATAGTGACAACGACTGGTCGCTTGATTTCACAGTCTTCTCAGGATGACTACCAATCACAGTAAATTGCCCAATTCGAATAACTTTTGCTCTGTTTCCTGATTCACATTAGGACTGATTTCCACGGTGTAAGTGATAAACATTAGGCCTGGAAATGATTCCGTCAAAGAAGGACATTGAGAACATGTTGAGAAAAGTTATTCGTTATTCACCAGGCTAATCAAAACGACTGAATGCATAAAACATTAAACTGGGGAACGATGTGCAAGGGCTGGGTGTGAAAAATTGCAAGTAACTGCTTCATGGAGAGGAACACACATTGGTATAGTAAAAGTCTGATTCTAAGTATATTGGATCTCAAACAAGAGTCTCACTACCCTGAAAGTGCAGGTATCCAAGGGGTGCTAAATAATTCCATAACCAAAATGTATCTTTGTGGATCTGGATAGAAACCTACCACTTCTAATTCGAATAAGCTTTCGCTAGAAATCATCAAAACGTACAATGAATTTGAAACAAAATATTGTTTCATTGAGCAATAGCTGGTCTTCAGAATTTATCGATCGGAAAATAAACACGTCTATAGTGTGCGTAAACGTTCGACTAGATTAAGGTTCTACTAGCTTACAGTGTATACGACGAAAAGTTGTCGAACGTGGTAACAGAAAGTAAGCAGAGGCTTTAAAGCTTGTTTACTACCATGATGGCGACCTATGAGGAATAAGATCTTTTCCTACTCGCAAAAGATATTGAATAACGGGTTATTAACCACTAAATCACGTTTTACACATTGTGAATTTCTGTGTGAAGAGGCTGAAGATATCGAAGAAGTTCTAACAGCACTGAAAAGTTCTAAGGTTGAGAGTTTCCTACGCATTCAGTTTTGGAACTGGATAAGTTCTCAAACATTAGTAGTTTATCATTCCACTTTTCAGGAATTACTCATGGAGTTAGTCAGTGAAAACCAAGAAGACTTTTAGGAAGAGATGGCGAATAAAATAGAATAATTCTGAAGTTGCATCCCAAAGTGACCAGATCACACTATAATCAGTGGGTAGACATACACGAACAGATGCAGGAACAACGACCATTTGATAAATGGGTAATAATGTATTTACAGAAATGGTAAAAATAACCCAAACATTCCTGTTCGGAATGGCCTTATCCACAAAACTGTGATTGTCCATAAACTTTCCTTAGGCAACTAACTTCATGGATTACAAACGGTGGCAGCAAAAAAAGAAAGTTTCATTATACGCTCATACAACTTCAAAGTCTGTCAAATAAAAATTTGTACGCGTTTTTTCTACAATTGTAACTCAATCCAGGCTGCTTATTTTCACTGATATAAACCAACCGATAGAAATTCACATAATTTCTTGTAACTTTCAACATCGTTTTATTTTAACAGTATATTCACAACTTTTCCTTCAAAAAATATTGTTATTCCGACCTTCAAACATTTTTACAAACTAAACAGAAAACACAAGATTAATGAAAAGATAAATTATTGGTATTGTTTGTCTACAATTTTCAATATGAAACAAATTATAATGATGAATCAGAATACAGTATAACATATAATGAGCTATTAGACAACATCTGAAAATGCTTGGAAACGAGAGTCAAAAATAAGTACTGTACACTATTGCGCAACCGCAACCCTAGGCTGTTGGCGTTCTCCGAGGCATTGTTGATCAAGCATCACGCACCGGTCTTTTGTTGGCAAAAGGTGCTGACGCAATCAATTTCGTTACCGTGGCAGTGAACCTTGACTACTCCCATGTTGATGTTCGTTCACTTCAATGTTTTGTCGCCATGCGCTGAACCTATATAACTGAATGTTTTGTGTATTCGACTGATGGGAATAAACGAAATGCTTGCATCTCGCAATGTATGTCTTCTTGCCGTCTTAATATACACTAGTTCGCTTGTTAATAAGACAAGACACATATGAATTCTATTCAAACCAATGAGGTATATAGTGAACCAAACAGTATACGGAGTAAAGTTACTGAATAAGACTGTTGTAGAGATACCTCGTGTGAGAAGTCGTGAACAAAACGGCTTTCATAAAACTTCAGGCCAAATTTATGCCATTCTGGTTTCTAGGAAACAATCACGTCACACACATAAAATCAATCACTTTCACCCTTCTGATCTTAACGATAAAGTATTTACTAACTTCCATATATAACCTTAAATATATGATGTATTTTGGTTTCTTTATTGAGTTGTTTAAGAAACATTTTTACGCTATCGCCTTCGATAGTGAAAAGTAAACCGTTTTATTTTTTCCTCGTAAACAGTTTTGTCGTACACTGGGGCTACATTTTTAATCTCTCTCTCACTTCATTTGTACAGTGATTATTTGTTGACTGACTGCAAAGTAGTTATATGCATATACATAGCTAACCTAGAATACTGTTGTTGTCGTTGTAACAACTTCGATACATGGTATTTTAAATCCTTCAGCAAATAAGAATCTTTGGTTAGTTCGTAAAATTGCGATATAAGAACATTCTGTCAGGAGAATTACCAAAACTAATTTGTCGTCATCAGCTATGAGTTAACTGGGAACAAATGATCGAATACAAAAAACAGAACAATCTTTTGAACAGTTGGAAATTAAGGCCGTCCACCAGTGAAACCCGATCCACCATACTGTTGATAAGTTTGACAGAATTCTTTTTAATGCTTCCATCATATGAGTTGAATTTCCTGAAAATCGAAACTTGCTAGCCAACTGCGCACATATTCCGTTGGATGAAATAATCGGTCCAACCGTTGTGAAACGTTAACTGCTTTTCAAAGGTTTGATCATATGCATTGAGTGACCTTCATTCTTCTTGTTTTGTCTTATCCTACTCAAATTACGAGCTCGTAGGCTGAGTCTCATACCCCCAAAGAAGAACAATAGCATATAATCACAGTCCCAGTTCGAGCTTCTGTTTGACCAACTCTCACAACTCAGTCCGGTATCAGAAGACGCTCGTAGTTGGTTTAAAGCCAGGCTAGTCGACCTCAAACACCAATACAGAATTACGTCCTCCAAACAGAACAGAATCCTAACTCCGAAACATAGTGATGACCTTTCTGAGCTATGAACCAATGAAAATCCAATAATCCTACAAGCAGTTATAGGCTCCGGCGTTGTGGTCATGTATACGGCTAACTATATTTCACAGATGCAGTCACTCTTATATGACACTACCAAATTCCGTCAGGATAACTTAGCAGAAAATGCTGTTGACATTGAACGACGAATTAACAAAGAAGTGCAAGCATTGCTGGAAGGAAACTTCATCGATCAGTCAACGGCTAACTCAATTACACCTAGAGGATCATATACTCCTTAACTGTATGGTTTGCCCAAACTTCACAAGGTTGGTGTACTACTGAGGCCAATACTATCCATGTCCAGTTCACCAAAACACAAGTTACCACAGTGGGTAGCTCAACTTTTTCAGCCATTAAGACAATCGGTGGTTCGGAAAGCTGTGGGAGATAGTTTTGAACTAACCGATTTACTCGATGGTTTCGACTGCAACAACAAAAACATGACCAGTGTGGACATCGCCTCTTTGTTTACAAATGTCCCTATGATGCAGACGATCAACATAATTCGTCAGTATACTGACTCACACCAATTGAACATAGGATTGCCCACGTTTGGGCTAGAATGCCTTCACCTACTATGCGCAGCGAACGTAAAATTCTACTTCCAGGGAACTGGCTATGCACAAATCGATGGTGTTGCTATGGGCAGTGTGCTCGGTCCACAACTAGCCGATATTTTCGTTGCCCACCTGGAGCAGAACGCAGACGCTGTTATCAGTCAGGCTCATTTCTATCGGTGTTAGGTTGTTGATGTATTTGTAACTACCGATACCAAGGAAATGACAACGAGTATGCTCGATTCAACGAGTAAGCCGAATCCCAAAATATGCTTCAGCGTTGAGCACGAACAGGATGAAACCTTGGTGTTTTTGTATATTCTCATGAAGCACCAGAACAACGGCTGCTTACTGCGGTCTATCCATCGGAAACACATTTGGACTGGACAGTACCTGAACTTTCACAGTTTTGTGCCGATCCAGTACAAACAGGGTCAGGTGAGGACCTTGATCTACCGCGCAAGAAAAATTTACTCAACAGAAACATTGGCCAAACAGATATCGTTGTTGAGAACCACGCTCAAAGAAAGTGGCTATCCATCGGCATTGATTGAGAAATTCAGCAAGCGAAAACCGGCCGACACGATGTGTTCGACAGCTCCCAAACTATCTGTCTATCTCCGTTTGCCATACAAAGGTGGTTACAGTGCCACTCTGTTGAAAACCCGTCTCACGGCGGCTATGGGACGCACGTTCTATGCAGCCAAACTGGTTATGCTGTTCACCACCACCCGAATCCCAACACCACCTTTGAAAACACCGCTACCCCTCAGTGCCAAATCTTACATCATCTACGAATTCTCATGTGAGTGTCTGGCCACATAGGTAGGCAGAACGGAGCGGCAGTTACGCCATTGGATTAACGAACACATTCCAGTTTGTGTTCGGAAAACGGTCACGGACACCACAATACTGGGCTTAAGTCACAAGGAACCGACGCCATCGATCGCCCGACACTTGTTGACTTGTCGACCCCAATTGAACCTGGAGAAGGCATTTCGGATACGTTACGCAACAAATATCGAAGGCTACTGCGGTTCGTGGAGGCGGTAGCAATTAGCAAATAGAAGCCACCCCTCTGTGTACAGAAAGACTTGTTCGTCAGTACCAAATTGCCCTGGTAAATGATGTGTATGGATGTGTGCGAGTGTTTGTCTGATTATTGATTTTGTTGGTAAGCTTCACAATGTCCATTGAACTTTGCTATATAAACTCACAGACTGCAGTATGTACCTGATGAGATGCAGCGAAATATGCTCGAGAGATACATAGTGCAAAAAACTGTTTCTGATTTCTCTGTTCAAATTTGTGATAGGATGAAATGGCCTTGCTTTGGTTTTAATTGTCATATTGTGCTGTTGATTACTTAGCTAACTTACAATCTTCCGAATATGGGAACATACCCTGCTTATCAGCCATTCCTCCCGGTATTTTTCAGATGGACACAAAACCTTTTAACATTGCGTAGCACAATTATTGGCTACTCCAGACTGTGAGCATGTAAAATTATTTACACTGAAACTTCAGTTCAAATTCACCATGAATGAAATGGTTTTTAATTGGACTGGTTCACATTGTCTGTAGCAATATCCCTAGTATACAATAATCGCAATTGATAAATCATAAAAATCGTGCAGCTGTAACACAGATACTATAAAACACTTAATATTCTTGAAGTGAACGTTGTAGCGAGAGTAACTTCGACATCCCTAAATTCTTAAACTTACTTCGACGTGAAAGTTGCCTTACCAGTACCATCGTGACTGTTCGCATTATCTTGTGAATGTAAATTTACTTCATATCACTAGCATCAAAGTTAATGTGTTGGCGTGAGTATAGCAATTTTACTCGTGGCTGTATAGTGAATCCGCCCTATATTCACTACTGTAGGCTACATTCATTAAGATAATGATGTTTTAGCTGGTACTCTTGGGAACACTGCTCAACCTGTCTGACGCTTGTTTGAACTCTGAGGGTCGACTGACGTTTCTGTTGACATTCGTCCCCTTTGGCGATGCTCGTCCGATTGTGCTTAAGGTTCTCTCACGTCCAACTCCCTAGCGCCCTTAATTGTTGCGTTGAAATCTGCTTGTGAACGGTGAGCAAATCATTAAATAAAGTTTGTTTGCAGATTCGCCGTCTTCTTATTACAACTTTCGGTCAGCGTTAACATAAAGCCGGTGAAACCTTGGACGACCGGACCTAGGAACCATCACCACGATAACCTACACGTGATTTCAAGATGAAGTATCTTTTATGACGTATCACTCCATTGTGCACCTTTATGTCAGAAAACCGGTTTGACATGACTCCAAAAAGGTGATCGGTTTTTTGAAGAGGCACAAAAAACGCAACAAAGAGAGCCTTCAGATCTAGATCAGTTTTCGACCGCAAACCTGACGGCAGTATGTTAATCATCAGTGAACTGTGAGATTTAAGAGCGGGTTTAGTCTTGTTCTGCCAATTGTATACTTGTCATGTTGCCTACTAGCAGACGTCTTTTTGTTACGAGCGATTATAGGTCAGTACCCTAGACTTCAACTTGAAATGTACGTCACTGTGTGGATAGAACTACCCAGCCGGCGTATACCTAACTGAAGCGTGTTGTTAAATCCTGCTGTTGCAGCTGACTTGCTTGAGTTGTCCAAAACTCTAGTCAGCCGGCACCCACGCGAAACTTTACAGGAGCCACAACGTTCTTAGCCACCTCTCCAACACACTTCCACCAGTCAGGTGTGTAGGTACCTGACTGCCTGTTTTTGCCAGTACCTCTCTGTATGTTATGACTGTTGTGTTAGTAGACGGATTCGGTGTATATGCATGTTGCACATCACCGTCTTCGTTTTCATTCAAATGTCCATCCCTTTAGAAATTTCATCTATATTCGTGGACCGTCAAACATATTTGTTGTCTGAGCAACACAGAGACACTACAAACTTATGTGCTGTTACCGTAGTCTGTTCACGTGAAGAATGCCTTGTGGAAACATTAGGCCTATGAGCCTATTACCCATCAATTATTTTTCCGTCCTGAATAAACATATCTTCTGTTTCAACAGTGAATGCAGTCACACATGAAGCGTACCGTATTTATATCAATTTCCCAGGTCTGCTGGCAGAGGACTTCAAACGACAGACAAGGTTTTCAATGCAGCCATTAAGGTGTCATCATTTTTTAGTACCGCTGTTTCTGCTCGAATTGTGGTCCACAAAATGTAGCGTAATGAGTTCATCTGAGTGAAACCATCATGTCAGTATTCATTTTTCTACTGCTGTCCTGATGTCTGCAACTAAGTCAGTAGGCACGGCTTATCAAACATGTTCCCGCTTTATTGAGTCACAGCCAGGTGTTGATACCAGTGTTACAGATAACAGGCACTTCCCTTAGATGGGTCCATTCTCACCTGCAAAGAATACATCCAGTCAAACCACTTTACCAACCAATCTAAACCATAGTTTATCATCACCACACCGTTCGCACTGATAAGTATTTTCAACCGCACTCTCCCCATATTTCTAGTCGTTTCATTTCTTATTGCATTGAGCAGTAATTTTTCCTTTCTGCATCTTATGTTTGATGTATCACATCAGTCATACAGTCGAATATTCTAAAGTTTTATATTTTGATCCGGTCACATAGAAGGTGGCAGACACTAGCCAGAAAACACTTCGCCACAGTGCAGACGGGAAAACCAGAAATGATCCAGAAATCTCTTGAACCACAACAAAAATAATGAAGAAGCAAATGAAACGAACGACACTGGATGAGTTTTTATCTACGACTGCGAAAATTTGCAATGATGGTAGATGGTCCAAATAATGATGTATAAACTGTAGTTTTGTTATCACCATCTCGATTTTCGAGTATGTTGGTCATATCCATGCCTTACTGGGCTTTTTGTTCATGCCTGTTACAGCTGTCTGCTTTTATAAGACGGTGGTTGGAATCACTACTTCAGAAGAGCACTGTCTCACGATGTCTCCACTTTGTACTGATGTGGTTAATGAATGCAACAAGTGGCTGACAAATGGTCTGACAACTGTTACATATACAGCGACCCTGTCTGGTTGATATAAGTCTACTTTTGTAGACATGAAAAACAGCTTGCTAAGCCGTTACGAACACTTGTGAGTGTTTCGGCAATCCTGATACCGCACATTACTGCCACAAACGATATGCACTCACGCTCGCACACAGAAGAACTGCCGCGTATATACTGTGTACTCCTCGTTGCCATTAGCACTGGCAGATTCAAATAGGTCTTGGAAGATTTAAGGAACACTTGTTGTGGTGAAAATGTTTTTTTGAGGGAAAAGGCGTTTTAGCGCAACGTTCTGCCTTGTTGCCGGTATTATCTTAGTTTTTGACTGTACAGGCCGTGTTCACAACTTTCCTTGTCTTCGTCTGATGCTTGCCCCCGATGAGTACTTTTGCAGGACTGTCTTGGAGCTTTTACTTTGGAAGAACACCATTTCCTAGTGTCTCCAAGTTGCAAACAGTTGGTTCGTGAGTGTAACAAATAACCAAAGACGGGACACTTAGTTTACTTCTTTCAGTATACACAAGTGTGATTCACCTTTTCTTTCTTCCCCTGGACTTGAACCCATAGTTGCAGGTAAACAACAGTATTATAAAGATGTTCAAAAAACCATTAGATTGCGCACTACTAACGTATACTTAGCGCATAGGCCTGCACCTTCCTACATAGAATACCTTGTCAGAAACAATTCGGATATTCCCCATTGATATTCTTTCTTTGGGGTGGGAGTTATATACTAACAATTTCCTGATAATAGACAGAGTTGTTTCGAGAAACGTCAGGAAGGACACAAGACAGCGCTGCAAGTAATACAAGAATTCCATCAAACCGTAGCCTATGCAGACATGAGAATAATGCGATACACAAGTGACGGAACCCGGTGCTTAGTACCTATTGATGAGACACATTTAATTGATTGTGGTTGCCAATTGTGGGTTGCTGGAAGATAGCTTCATTCGTGAATGTTGAGAATAATTGCGTTGGTAGCTGAGGTTGATGGTTTCGGTGTTTGAATATGCACCGAACTTGGCAATTAGATTGCAAACGTTTCAGCGCCGTCCAGAACACAGGGTCCTATCAGCTCTAGCTCAAGTTCTGGCGGTGTTACCTCGATTGTTGATAAAAACGTTTCCAATCTAAGTATCAAGCATATCGAACAATCAAAAGACAAATAAGCTTTCTATTTGATATATGGAAATCCTGTTTCGAAATGTCCAAAACGGTTGGGCTTTACGCCACATAATTTTTCAACTCCAGTGGACTTTACTTGTCAACCCGAGTTACAAGACAAGGAAGTGAACACG
Organism: Paragonimus skrjabini miyazakii; assembly: GCA_014338405.1. Lineage (NCBI taxonomy): Eukaryota > Metazoa > Platyhelminthes > Trematoda > Plagiorchiida > Troglotrematidae > Paragonimus > Paragonimus skrjabini miyazakii. Next base: position 63,073 of record JTDE01001223.1, read on the forward strand.
ACAACATGTAGACATCTCCTAACCCTTTCCAGACCAAACTTAAACAATCAACATGACAAAAATGTTTAGCCAACATTCAAACGTACCTGCGTTGGTGGTTCTGACGGCGGCCGGGAACTGACTCGAGCGGAAGAACTGATGACAGATGGGTGGCCTGTGATATTGTTCGCTGTGACAGCTTGCACAGAAACCTGATAGAAAGCATCCGGAGTTAGGTTTGTGACCACGTGGCTGTAGTAGTCGTGGGAGGAAATCTTAGCTGGCCAATCAACCACTGCGTTGTAGCTGCGTACAGGAACAATGATTTGCTGAATAGATTTGTTAGTCTGCGAAGAGTCTGTCGGAATGTCCAAGGTTGAATCCATCGGATTCAGATTGAACAGGGTGATACTGTTTATGGGGAGTGAGTTTGAGGGGTCGGTTTCATTAGTTAGAAACCACTTTGGGATAAGTTGAACGATGTACTGCTGCCAGAGTATGATGTACTAACTGATATAGAATTAGGTTCAATGTTAAGCTCAACATACTGATCAGAACGGTACTTAACAGAATAGCGACATGGAAAGTGACTATCGATTCAATAAACAAGTCATGCATTTACAGTGTGCCTTCTATCAAACTGTTCAAATTAAAATCTGATATAGGTAAACATTTTCGGCTTTCCTCAATCCGTGAATTTTCTACACATCCTAAGAAGTCTTGGTACGGAATGGAAAGGTAAAATCCGTCAGAGTCAAGCCACTATAATTACATACAGTAGTTGATATCTTAAATAACCTGTTCCACTGGAGTGAAGGAGGTTTTTATTAAATCAACAGTGAAAATTCCCGGGGGTGCCGTTTAGTTGTACGGGAATTTTTGTTGACACAAGTTGAACTTCACCCATAATTGATCGCGGATTTCGTGTTCTGTCGAACTTTCAGACAAAACAAAACAGAAAAATCAAACATGCTGCATCTTTTTGAAGGTGTCTTGCTAATACGTCTGGGAGAATGCGAAAGCTGCGGTTATTTGTGAATAGTATTCCTTATAGCAACGCCCGAAAATTCTCGCAATATCGCTAAACTTTGCGTTCCCCATTCATTAAAATTTAGTTTTACAAGCATAAACAAAAGTTTTTTTTAGCAGAAAATTGCCAAGCATGCCTTTGAGAAAGAATATTCTTTCACGAATATTACAGTTTATGGAAGATGTACCAAAATATTCGTTTACGAAACCATACTAGCAGATCTCTCAAATCTTTTTAATAGATGAACAGTTTATTTCTCAACAATATAATGCATATTTTTTAGCCAGCATTTACCTTCTTAGGAATAAACAATATAAATGCATAATATCTTGATATTTTGTATATTCATCGTAGTGTCTGCCTACTTCCCTAAATGGACTGACGCTGGATCCAGTGAGTTACGAATCATAGAGCCGACAGGGTTCGACCTTCCTTCTGAAGACCCCATTATCAAGTGTTTTATAACCACAAGGCATTTTGAATATAGTTATAGAGAGGTGAGCTATCATTCCGTTTCACGAACAATGTAGAACTACCGGTTTTACTATGGTAAATAAATTTTCAAAACAATTCATACCGGGCACGATCAATCGATGACGAATTACACGTTTTAAATATCGAGAGGTCAGATAATGGATCACATTGTTTGAGCGGCAATGAACTGCATAGATTCAGAACGCCGTGAAAAATCACTCTGGGATATATATTAGTATGTGAGGGTACGAGACATGAGAATACTGACCACATTTCAACGTTGATGAGATGGCATAAACATGGACTCGAATCTACAATCACGTTGGACAGCGCGTATCCAGGAGTAAATACTCTCATCCAAGAAACGTCTTCATGACCAACGAAATATGTTGCAACAGATGATGCTCCTGAAGCATCAAACCTTAAACAGCCATACACAGAAACGTTTTTAAACCGGAAATACGTTTAGCCTCTTCCAGGTTGAATGAGTCATCGATTCAAAACCAACTCGTTTACACACTGACCTGAGGTGAATTACTAAAGTACATAAGTCCGTTGGTGGTAAAACCTCACATGTCACCCTGGCAAACCAACATTTTGATACGTGACAGTAGGATGAATACGGTTTGTGTTTTATGTACTAGTAAGTTTATTTCTTGTACCACGTTAAACAAAGGACCACTAAGTGACCATTAGGGCTTGAGGTATGCTCACTTGTTACTGTCAGTGCGCAGAAAATATTGAAGTCATCCTGGCGATTATACACTTGAATCATTGAATAAGATGAACCACTCGCATTATTTGGTATAGACCCCCCAACCACCCAACAGAAAAAAGCAAGGCAACATCGTATCCGTTCTGTGGCGCGTTCCACAACAATAAGTGATGGGATAACATTCGAAAATTTCAATATCCTTCATTATGTCTGTTTTAATTTAGTTCTGAGTCTGTGAAAAACTGCAAGTATAGTGTTGTACTGCTGGTCGAAAGTATGAGGGTGCAAATAGCCATTGTGTGGACTATGTCTAGACTTGGGCTGTCTGACGGTATCCAGACCACATGGCGTGAAATATTAAGTGGCGTAACGCCTTACGTATCTTTATCTCAGTCTTTTAGCCCGAACGGCAAGTAAATGTGTGTGTTGTCAATCGTTGCGACGTGTGCGGTTGCATAAATGTCACGGCACACCTGAATTTGGATTACTTAATACCAAACTGTTTTACAGAGTCTTCTAATTTACGTGTACAAGAAAAGTTTCGGCTAGATCCTAATTGTGTACGCATTTAGCTTGACAGTTGTAAAAAAACAGTATCCGTTGTGACGCGCGCACGTCGATCGCATTTTATTGGATTACTATCCTCATCGTCCTCAAAGAAGAAATATCTTCATGGACGAAACATTTTTGTTGTTCACTGAAGGTGTTTTCTGTTGGAAAGGGAGGTGTAGTATTTCTCCATCGTTTGTTTTAAATGAACATGACAGATTTCTTTGTTTTAAACCATAAATATCTAACATGTGACACGTCTAAAAAACTGAACACACCAGTCAGTCTGTGGATTCACTGTAGGAAATTATAGAATACGTGAAAAGCTGTTCAATCCACGTAATGCTTTAGTAACCATAAATAGGAAAATTCATTCGCCTGGCATTAGCGTATACCCTTATAGCACAGAACTCATCTTCATATTGTATCAAATGCCAGTTAGGTGATAAGGTACAAAATAATAGCAGTTTTCACATGATTTGTTGAAAGCTGTGTAGTCCAATTCTTGTATTGTTGTATATAAATACAGTATCGATAAGACGCACACATTTTACAGCCAAAACTCAAACAAGTTTATTCTAAGAGAATTTAGAAGAAGTTACACTTTAGAATTAAGCCGTATGGTACAGTTTTTGGAAGGTTGCAATAATTCACAATAACTCGTTAAGTACTGATTCTACAATTCACTTATGGGATATACTAGTTTTCTTGAAATAGCACATCATGCTTTCGAATGAGTGAATACTTTGAAGGACGTCATTCGATGCTCTACTACAAGCTTGCTAAAACTCTTGCTGAGAATATGCTTTTGATATACTTAATATTTCATGTCACTTTGAAATAACATAACAAATGAAAGACACTAAAGCGTCTGATGATAAAATTTCCCTCTAAGTCGATGACAGGCACCTTAAGGTGTTGGTTGCATGTGAGACTCGGTCACACATCTATGCTAGAGTAAATAATATGTTTACTGGTCAACTTTGACCGGAAGCACATGACTTGCTTCATGCTTGTTCTCAGTCAGCATTTTTGTTTACACTGTAAGCCCTGTCCGTACACCTTATCAGACGAATGACAGATTTTGAAGGCTGATTCACACAAATGATTAGCAAGTTACTTTTACTGGACGTCATTGGACCTGAGGGACCCTGTAAAATTAACCCAAACTGGATTGTTATCGTCTACCGTATAATTTTCTTCTAAAACGTTCTCACAAGTGGTGTAATCTGACAGTTTCAACAAACGGTTGTAATATATCATGTTTAATCTCACAGTTGAAATGAATTATTCAAACAGATGTATTATGTAACCGGGACTACTCGGAGGATGAACTTCACTCCAATAATTATACTTTCAAGATTATCACACTATTTTTGGTACTTCTTATCCTTCCGCGAGTGAACATCCCTATTCACATATCTTCCTAAATGATCTAGACTAATATCTAGGTCAGATTCAACGAAGTACTGTAGTTCTTTGTGTACATTAGATTTTCCAATGATTTGCTTTGGCAGCGTTGAACGCTATGAACTATTTCCACTGCAGTTCATCTGACCTTGAATAATAATGATATAATTGACAAGTAATTTGGCAGATTGGATAATTTAAAAGTAATCCAACTGAGAAAAGTCAGAACTTCGGTTGAATTGGAACCAGCGACAGAAACGGTAGGTTCAGAGGCAGCAAGTGGATAACTTGTCCCAAATGTGAAATTTCTGAGTATCCGGTGTGGCTCTCTAGTTCAGTTGGTAGACCACTTGTCGCGTCTGGGTATGCTGTTTCTGTCGATGGTTCGAATCCAGAAGAAGTCTAAACTTTTCACATTGGTGTAATTTAAAACAACCTGGAACCTAGTTGAGTATCAACCTATAACTAACGAACTGCAAACAAATACCCAAATAACTTTCGGTTTTTGACTATTCCCTTGAAAAGACCGATAAAAATAATCGATGAAAGTAGACTATTATCCTGTTTATTATACAAGCATGGCTTGCGCCAGTGACTGATGCAACCATTATAAACTAATTACGATTTTGAGGGCGATCATACAAGAAATCGCTTTTCAATACACAACATCATAAATATGATCAGTTATGAAATTTTACAGATAACGTTCTTAAACTGATGCCCTAAAGAAGTGAACCTACTATTTGGACCTGCAAAAGTGTTGTCAAGACGACACATATGAAGATCAACCAGCAAACTGCAGTCCAAGTTATATCAATATTAATTAAATTCATCATATGGGTGAATTCTGAATATGGGGTAAACAGCAGGTCGCTCAGTTTGGACAGCATTCATTTTAATCAAAAAACTGGGGCTTATTTCAATCTCGCCTAATTAGGGATTCATTAAAAATGTGGTCATCATACTGGTCTCACAATCTCATAGTTCGAGGTTCACTTATCATTCTGGAAGAGAACAAACTACTGATGAGGTCACATAAGAGAAATACTCAAATCTTGTGCTTTTTGGGGGAGAGACTGATTGAAAGGTTACAATCATGTATGAGTTACACTCAACTTGCAATTTGGTTAATTAGTATTTACTTAGCCACATGTCGCGAAAAACATGTCATAACTGTGGGCTTGCGAACACTGACAGTTTCACACAGGTTTGGGCACAAACTCTCTGCGTCATCGAAATATTAGGGACGAATACTAGGGAGAACTACACAAGAGATAGAGTGGTATTAGCAATAACTGTATTCAAACATTGATCATTCGGAATGAAGTAGCTAATGACCTCAAACGTTCTCGTTAGTCCCAAAATATGTGATCGTGTGGATTACTAAAATTAGTCGTTGACATTAGTCGGAAAATGCTCAAAATCGGAAATGAGGACAACGGTAAACTAAAGACAATCTGTGAACAGTCCGTGAAGATAGTTTTAACAGAATTTTTAATTCATTTGGGGACCAGAAATGAGTTTGCATCAGGTGAATCAATTATTACGCGAAACTGGAGATGGTTAGAGCCGGCAAGACCTGAATCTTGACGTGAATATTATTGCTGCAGTTTATAGGTGAAATGGACAAAGACCTAACTCAAGATTACATTCAAGACTGTAAATAAGGAAAACTGAAACAAATTGAGAGCTATGACACGGTTGAAAGTGGTTCAATAAATAAGAGAGTTTCGTCACGCGGTGGACACTGAAAGTAAGAAACACTCTGTAATGTGTCACAAAAGGTATTTGATTTGAAGCATCAAAGAACGGAATCAACAATTGTAAAAGAGGTTTTTTCCGTGTACAGTGCTCATTTTGGGCGTTTGTTTAATAATGCTTCGAAACACTGACATTTTCACAGTATATTCATTCATCCGTAAACACGCAGCTAACGTCGGTTGTTTTATCCACCATTAAAGTATCCTGGAAAATTCAGCTCTGAATGTTATTCACTGACGTTTTGTATACTCCCTGTCAATGAGACAATACTTTTTGTGTTTCCACTAGTATAAATGCTTCAATAGCAGCTAACAAACTTCTGCTTGGCTGCCAACGGGATTTGTTTTATCGGTGCATTGAGTCTATAATATAATCTACATGTATTTTGAAAATTTCAGATTAGTAAAGCTCTGTTTGATTAAGTTTCACTTCCTTCTTTCGAAGCGCATTATTACTGTTCTCAGCATAAAAAATTGACCCTTATTTTTTGTGGATGTACGTAGTAATTCAGTGATATAGAGCAGATAGAAACAAACGCGGCCATCAACAAATCATCGTTCAACAGCTTAGAGTTTCCTGATGATAGCATGCTGGGTAAAATAACATGTCCT
>JTDE01001223.1:72061-86366 GCA_014338405.1 Paragonimus skrjabini miyazakii
CTACCTAGCAGTCTGGTGTGGGTTGTGCTCAGCAAAATATTGGGATTGTTAGGCGGAGGCAGTTTGGGAGTTGTCACTTGACCTGTGGCAAAAATAAATAGGATGTGCCTGTTACGTGCTGCATAGTATACGATCAACATACACCCATTTAAAACAGGTCATTTTGCTTTTACGCTTGTAGCTGTCACTACCTAGCAGTCTGGTGTGGGTTGTGCTCAGCAGAATATTGCGGCGTCAGCAAGCAACATATCTACCACTGCGTTGTCACTGTAAAATAAAGAGGTTTCCATTTGTTGGTTGTCAAAACCAATCAGTATAGTGTCAACAATGTACATAATACCTCAGTGTACAACTGTTCTTCACCCAAAATCTTCAGAACAAATGACCGACTTATTATAGGGAATAAGGCGACGGTTGTCAGCCCCCTCAGACTCTACAAACATCTAAATCAGCGGTGCCTTCAAGCTATTGAACCGGAAACTGACGTGAACTACCATCTAACTGTTTACATCAGTCTTCCACCCTTCATATTGTAACGGTCACAAGAGTCATTGGCGCAGATTGAATGCTATATCAATCATATCATTTTGATTATTGAAACATGATTCACATAACCAGGCCTGTATATTCCAAGAAACTGAGCGATAGAAATTGTTTGACATTTTCTTCCTAACATCACCATTTGATCTGTAATTAGCAGGTGGTGTTATTTGAGATTCTTTTTCTAACCTTTGGACAAACATCGCTGGACAAGTTTTGAGTTATTTTAAAACGCAGTATTATGGTCACCTGATTCAGCCCAAAACTAGTGTATCAAGCACCAGTAGTATCTATGGTGACGTGTTTGGATATTCAGCGATAAAAGTTAAGCTTTATCATGTATAAAAAAAAACATAATAAGCATACCACTCTGAACTTTTGCAGCAATATTTATTAAGTTTTTACTGTCAGTCGACCAAAGTTCATCTCGGAGTATTTCAAAGTGCTGTTTTTATAACCTCATTCGAAGAAACTCAGGCTTCCACAGGGCATAGCAACTGCTTGCCAATTTTGTTGACCAACACTATTGTGAACTATGTCGTGTACACTCGATGGTCACGTGCAGTTGGCACAATCTTGAAGGTCATAGGAGAGGTGTGACCCAGACCAGTTGCCTTCGAATGAAAAACAAGCTTAATGTGGACAGTTGAATATTCTGCCAATTCTTGTTATTCACAAGATGATATACGTGATTTTAAATAAAAGTAGATAATGCAATAAGCAATGGAACGAACAAAGCTTTGATGTGAGAGAAAATCACAGAAACGACGAATGAAACAAACTATGATGACTGATGGGTATGAATTTTTAAGAGGATTAAAAGTTCTCGCTGTAATAATGAAAACAAAATTTTAGCAAACAGAACTGATCCGATAAGCTCTTTCCACTGACTGTAACGAGTATATGACATTAGTTTCTGTCATACTGTTCAGACGGGTCATCATAATAAACAGGGTACATGGGAATAAACCTTGGAACAGTCAATATATACACTTCCAAAGTCACATGTATGTTCCGTAGGTTATTTGGTTAACAGAATAAACCTAGGTTGCATAGCATATAAAACGGGTTTAGAGCCAAGCTGACTACGGCGTTCTTAATAATACTAGCTATCCTGAGGAAATTGTTAACAGAAACCAAGAAGCATAGTAACAAATAAGTCTACGGGACATTGTCATTCAAAGAGGATGTAAAAATTAAGCTGGTAACACGTCAGCAAGCTGATGTGTTCAGCAGGAGCTAGTAAGATGTAAGCTTTGTTGTGACACTTTACTTCAAACGGACGATGTCACCTGATGTGAGAGACTGTGTTTAACAATGGTACCTTCTGTTTGATTTGTTCATTCGTCTGTTTCTGTGGTTCAGGTGTTTACCAGAAATAGTTCGTAAACATAATCCTGCGTAGCTTCCATTGCAGACAACAGAGAACATCAACTCCTCATCATGGTCAATTCGGCTAATCAACCTATGGACACGGAGAGGGCAGTTTACATCTCCTATCGTAAATATTCAAACGGTGCATCCTGTCTATAGCCGAGGCGGTCATAATCCGACTACACTGCCATCGGGTCTAGTGTGTTCAAAAAGCGGTTCGCTCAAACTTTAGGATTATCATGGCCAACCATGTGGGCGCAACCAAAACGATAATTTGACCCACTTATCCAGCATGAACCGAGCGCTCCTGACTCTCTACAATCTGTCGTCATAATGACAACAAAGTCTTGTTTGCTGTTTATCCAGTCGCTTTCTCTTTCGTTCTGTTATTGATCAATAACTCTCTGGTCTTTACTTAATTATACATAAGTGTACTAGCACACAATAAGAATTTACCAAACAAAAATATGTTCGCTGAACTTAACGTTTCATATTATCCTAAGCCTTTTACTGACAATTTCACGGTGAGTATGTTGGGTCAGAAAATAGCCGGAGCGTATGTATAACACTGATTAGTTATTAAATAGGACAGTAAACACACTTCAATTGGATTCAAAGAATCAACACTTTGAATCCATGTCTGATCATCGTCGTTTATCTTTTTCTACAGATGATTCTGGTGGTTTATATATCCTAACTACCAATCTCTCATCCATCTGTTCCAAAGTCAGTATTGTTTCAATTGTTAATACTGGCTTGTATACCTTTAATCAAACAAACTAATTCCATCCATATTGATTGTGTTACCAACATTATGAAAGAATCTTGTTCATTCCGTTGCTGTGTTACCTTTTTATTTCCTCTCATGGCAACAACACCTTATCCTTGTTGCCAGGTGTGGAGTAAATTTATGTATCAATTTTGGAATTCTGAACACGTTTAGTCCGTTGCTAAACAAAGGGAAACTGGAAAACACATAGATTCAGATGGATTTTACAACTCATTTGAAGATCGACATAAATGTATTGCACGCACCACGACATAAGACAATTGATCGGATTAAAGCAGAAACCTTACTTAGGTTAGTGAACAAGGAAGCCTAACTGAGCTTAAGGAAACCTCACATCGATCTGATATTGATATCATCAGGCCGGTGATCATTTAAAACAAGGAGACTTACCGGAATTGAGTGAAGATAGGAAAGACGGTTGGACGCTCAAAGTGATAGTTAATTCGGCTGAACCAAACCTGAAATGGAATATACAGGACAAGTGAGGCAAATTAGAATAACTTCAGTGTTAGTTACACCGATGTCAATTTTGCGGAATTAATACATTTTAGAACAGGTTTTCACCATGTCCAGTTCGTGGACTTAAGTGCCATCCTGTGTCACTGACTAACTTTGCACGTAGTTGGTTCGAAAAGTACTACTCCAGGCTTAGTCCTACTGAGTGCGTAAATAAAAATTACCCACCTTTTGAGGTCACTGGTATGTGTACCTTCTTGGGCAATTCACCGATAGACCTCAGATACTGCCGCCGCTGCTTTTGACTAGTCTGGTTGATAAAGACTGGATAGTACACAATGGTAGCCAGCAACAGGCTTCAAGTGGTTATGAGTTCTGACTGCAATCAGGCAGATTAATAATATACGGGTGGACTAGCATTGTGTACAACAACCGGGACCAAGTATGCAGAGTTTCGAATTAAGTGTAAGTCAGATTGTCAGCACAGTACTGATGAAAAAGGTCGTACGTAATCCGATCGACTCGTCTGTGCTTCAGAGAGAGATTAGCAAACTTAGATCATTACTTAATAGACATGCACTTCATGTTTTTTGCTAACTTCAATTAGTGTCGTGTGTAGCTGTATAAAGCATTCAGTATCCATATATATTTCTTTACTAGTATTCATGTCCCACTGTGCTAAACTGACATGAACACACTGTGAGTATGGAATAGAAGGATGTAAACTGAATTCGTCGTCTCCAGAAAGTCTGGAAACCCTTCCAATCTAATGCTGTTTGTGTAGACAGGTAATTCTACCAGGTGCATAGATTCAGACAGATCACTTTGGTCATGCTAGCACGTCCCGGACTCTGTAGTCATGTTATAGTGCATTATTGTCCATCTTTGTCGTCTGATGGTTATGCTAAGGTTCTTAAAGGTAAACTGTTTGAACAACTCAAAACAAAATGTAGCTCATATTTTGAGGACATTTTCCTATAAACGTAGTCGAACTCAACCAGAATAATTATGGAACTGATCACATAATATACAACAAAACCCGATAACCGATAAGCCATGAATAATAGTCGGTGTATATGGCAGAAGAATGTTTGTCAGCAACAGGTGAGAAATGAAACAAGAGGAATCAAGAAAAAGCAAACCAAAACGAATCAACACACAGCAGCAGAGGTGGAAGATAATAGTCATGAAAAATTTCTCGAACGTAAGTGGGACAAGGTTGCTGACTCACATTCATCTGTCTAACCAAGCGCTGGGACGTATCTATCCACCCATCCACCCACAAACTCCTAATGGAAAGCTCGAAGTAATTGTGAGAGAGAGCTGTCGAGTTGTCCGTCATTTTCGCGAACACATAATCAGGTAAACAACCAAGATGCGCATTTTCTCACAGTAAACCCTGGATGCATTCAGAAGCTCGAATGACTCATCACTTCGATGAACTCACCTTAGTTACTTGCCCTGCCTATCAAGTTCTTATGTCACAGCTAAACGAGTTTCACTTGAATTATAGCGACTAAATCAATCGTGAACGCATTTGTAAACTGAATGGTTAATTTACTGATTTGGTACGTCGATAAATTGCTGCATAACGAAGTCAATCATAATTTACTCTGCTCATTTTGTTGAAACCAGCTTTGTTTTGTTCACCATCATTTTCCTCAAACAGTTTGCTAATTAGAATGAGACGTATGGTGAACGATGCACGTGACTGCTGTGTCCCACATCTGCGTTACTTGTGAAACCCGTTTCTGTGTATATTCTCTAATTCTGGTTCACAATTGATACTAAGTCCTGACTATGTACGATGCCACTTACCAACATCAGTACGCATAGATAACACCGGCTACATTATATCGGGCGTTGGAATCCGGAATACTGTGGAAGAGATTGCCTAAGAGAAGCGTTTAGTTATCAAAACACGACTAGTAAGACGATACCGAAGGATTTAGCATGCTCCATAGATTTTATAGACGAAGGAAAGGCACATTTTGAGGCCGTATCAGGTCGAATGCCTATAACACTGGATTGTTTGAAAAGGCTCGTTAGAACGTCCAACATAACTAGGACTAGGCGCCCAATGCAAACAAATGTCAAGAAACCTTACCTAAAATCGCCACAAAGATCAATGACGAATTAACCAAACCCAAAAACCAAAAGACCTGTAACACCCACTGCGCGTCAAATTCACATGTCGCTGATTGTGCTCAAAAATGTTAAATAGTACGTGAACTAAGCAGATATTTCCAAGCTCCAATTAAGGCAGTCCGCCTAAATGAATAGAGATAAGCCTCTCAACAGGCTTCCGTTGCATTCAACTTACCGACGGTGTTTCTAGAACATCGTTGTAAACATAAAACAATTATTTAGTTCAAAAACTCCCGTGTGAGGACAGTTTCATTGAGTCTCTTCAACAAGACAGGAAGTACTGATGCCATTTCTGCCTCTACTATGGTAAAATCATACATTACTCAGTCTTTGAGCTGTCTTTTTCGAAACCCTACATAACCATCCAAAACAACTGAGGAGGTTTCCTTTCAATCCTGCCATGACCAGAGAGGGTGTAATCAGCACCTAGCGAAGCGTAAGCATGCGGTCTATATTTAACATGAGCATGGACCTCTAACAAACGGCTGGAACGTCCACATTGTCATTCACCTGTGAGAAGAAACAAGAAGTAATCATTACTGCCTAGTAATACGGGGTTACCAGCATATTAGCTATTTAATCAGAAGTGTAAAGTGTCGACAAAACCTCAGACTATGATCTGAAGAGGGGCAGTGTGTCTAACAATTCGACAGAGCTAGAGTGCTATCAGTTGCACAGGTAGTTGCTATCACTCATTACAGTGTTTATTTGTTTCTAATAATTGCATTCCAAGCTTTAGGGCTGATACGCTCAAGGTTCTAGACTGAATTAAAAGTGTTTACCCAAAAATTTTTTCATCAGTGTGAACATTCGCAATAGAACTGCGGGAAAATTTTAGATTTGCTTTGGGAAAAGTACTTGAGGAAGATAAAAAACAAACCGATTTAAGCAGACGGGTCAACTGACGTTGAGAAATGATCATGAAAAACAAACCTATTTTGAGCAAAACATTGAAAGTAGCCTGCATCGTTGGGCAACAACCCTCGGATGCTGAGGCTGGTTTGGTGCACCAGTGCGCTGGCCGGAATGGGATTGATGCTGGAAAATTCCGAATGTGAAAAGTTTGAAGTGGAAATTCGGAAAAAGTGACTGTTTTGAACAGGTTCAGTGTTTTTGCGCCACTCGATCTGCGGAGCTGGCTGACCGAGAAAGCTACAGGACATGTTCTTTTCGCTCTGTTGGAAACAGAAAGTAAAAGATAATAATCGATTTTAGCTTGTTTATTGATAAAATTGTATCAACAAATAAGTATTTAACAGGGAAATAATCCAAGAAAGGAACTAAAGAATGAGTTAACGAGGGCTGCTGTTATTAAAAGATTACCAAACTATATGGATTCAGTGCATCTGATTTGGATAGCTTGCATAAGTTAAAGTCACACAGACTTACAGTGACAATCGTATAACACTGCAAGATGTATTTCTGATCGACGCACCGCAGTCGGCCTTGAAAACAACTGAACTGATCGCGTGTGGCCAGCCCAAATCGGATGAACAACAGAACGCACGGGATTGCACAGTCGGAAACCATTCATATTCAAATGCAGTTATCGAACTGAGATAAGTCATTCTGCTCAGTCACTTCAAAAAACCACCAGGTGCGAATTTTACTTCCATCAGGATTCGCCAGTGCTCCGCAATCTAGCCCGGATTCGACGTTGATATATGAACCCAATAATTTTAGGGTAGATGTGCTAGCAGTTGTTCCATTAGCAACATGACAAGCATGACGGAAGCACTGTATGTACAAACCCTAAACCATAGTCTCGTTTGCACATCGTTCAGCTTACCTCATCAATTCCTACGGTTGTTAAGAAATAGTAAGCTGAAGGTGACGAACAATAATCTCAAGCGTATTGCGACTGTACATATAGAAACTGCAAAAATGTAACTAGTGGATTTGCGTCAAACGCATTGCCTTCTTCTGTTCAGCGTAAAAAACTTGTCAGTATGCCGTCGTATAGTGTTTACACAAGTCTGTGAGGCAATCCTCGACCGTACGAAGAGGACTAACATCAACCTTTTGCAGAAGTCACGTAAGATGCCTGCTGAAGAGCCAATTTCACAGGATTAGACTGGATTAGACTGTTCTTCTGTACAGTTGAATTGTTTGCAATTAGATATCTTATCTTCGGGTCTAGAATATAAAATACTCTCATATAAGCCTAATTGTATTTTTTTTGAAGCCAAGTTTGAGAGCCGAATCGATCAGTTATCAGATCTTCAGCTAACTACTATTGATAAACTAGGCTGGCTTAAAACCAAACTCGCTGAAACAGCTGACTGGTTTATCATGACTCCGATCAACAACCGGTGTATTGTCACAAAGCAACACCTACAATCACTAAGGGAACTTGATTCAAAAAATGTAATAGTACTTAAGCCAGACAAGGGCTCCGGTGCTGTCATTTTAGACAGGGACGCGTATGTGCGGAAGATGCTGTCAACACCAGAGGACCGAGCGAGGTTTCAGTTTCGTGATCACTCAAACGGCTGGTTAGAGACGCTATCCGAGATGGCGATGTGTCGCAGTCAATGGCGTATCTGTATCCATACCATTTCCGCTTCTTCCTCTTTGTCTTTTCTCAATAATTTTCAGCATTCTTAGTAACGTTTTCTTCTAAGATATTCCACTTCACTGTTGAGGTGAACGGCGGCCCGATCCACAGTACCTTTTAGTCAGGCTCATGGCTGTTATGATGATGATGATGATGATGATGATGATGATGAGACAATGTCCCTGAAATAGAAGGTCACAGAACGGCATCTTCAACTTCTCTGATAACTCGATGACATGAGGTTAGAATCGTGCGGGTTGCCGACACCTCAGCTGTACGGTTTCCCTAAAACACACAAGTCTGGAATGCCTTTTAAGATTATCCTAACAATGACCAATTCTCCGTACCATAAATCGGCACGCTGGTTAACCGCCATCTTGAATGCATTAAAACAAAAGTTTCAGGCATATTCTATTAAAGATTCGTTCAAATTTATCAGTGAGTTGGACAGCATCAACCTTACCAGTGAGTTGATATGTTCCATAAACGTTCAGTTACTGTTCACGAATGTACCGTTACATGAGAAAACTGATGATATTCGTGAGCTCGTTGAAGCGAACCACGTTACTTTGCCTTATTGTTATGCACTGAAAACGTTAGCTTCCGTCTTCTTGATCAGTGCTACCGCCAAATAGATGGGGTAGCCATGGGAAGTCCATTAGGGCCCATTTTAGCAGACTTTCATGTTAAGGATTGAACAAGAGTTAGCCGCAGACATGGCGAGTCTGTTATACTACAAACGCTGCCTTGATGATACACTAGTGTCCAGTCGGTTCAAACAGGCAATAGATAGCCTACTGCAGCACTTAACTAATCGTCATCCCAACCTGAAAGTAATGTGTGAATTTCAGACTGATAATTGTTTGCCGGTTTTAGACATACTCATAAGTCGCCGGGAAGATGGCTCTATCGAAAGAGGTGTTTCTAGGAAATCCACGTGGTCCGGTCAATACCTAAACGTCAGTAGTTTCACACCGGTTCATCAAAAGCGCGCACTAGTTAATACACTGTTTAAACGCGCAAGACGAATCTATACAGAAGATAATCTTGTGGATGAATTAGAGTTGATCACGACTGAACTGCAATCGAATGGTAACTCAAAAAGGCTCATAGAAAGGTACAGTAGGCCGAAACCGCCATCCAAACAAGCGGTCACTGTGAGGAAGAAGGTTTATATAGAATTGCCTTTTAAAGGCGATTACAGTATGCAGCAAACAACGCAAAGGCTGATCAATTCGATTAAACGAACATTCAAAGCAGCTGAACTTTGTGTGTTAGCTCGAACCCAGAAACTGTCTGTGCCTCCAATAAAATGATATCAACCTGTTGTCGCCACCTCACACTGTATCTACCAATTTACATTTAACTGCAAATAAAATTACATAGGCAGAACCGAGAGATGCTAGATCTCCACAGTGAACGAACATTTGCCTGAATGAGTGCAGAGCTCAGTATTTTCGAAGAACGGCAATATCGTTGAAACATGCAAACAACCAATGTCCACAGTCGTAAGACACGTCCTGACCACTGGTCACTTAATCTACCCGGCTTGTGCATTCAGAACCTTATCGTGTCATCCCAATCCCAGATTCTTGCTGTTTGCTGAGGATGTCGCAATCAATCGACTGTGTTCAGAAACGCTTGTTCGTGAGCTTGATCCTACCCTGGACTTAGGGACCCTTTCAATAAAATTTCATCCGCCTGTTACACTTAGTGACCTTTTCTAACCCATCGATCGATTATTCATTCCACCCACCCCTAAATGTTCGATGTTAAAAATCCGGTTGATGTTATTGTACATTTAGCTTTCGTGTTCTGACGGTTTTGTTCAAACTTCTGAAGGGAACGAACTGTTTTAAATTCTCATGGAGACTAAACAACGTTGTTCCATTTCACTCCAACGAATAGCCCCCTAGTCTGAACTTCTCAAGTAGGCTGAGGCGACTAAACTTGGTCAGTCAACTAACGAGAACTGAGTCATTTGTTACAATTTGTGAATTAACATGGCTGAAATTTAAAACATCCTACCCCAGTTACAAATCTGAATAACGAAATCAGATGACCGGTTTTGCAAGATGGTAGTACCATTTCGTATGTTCTAATGAGTTGCTACACATAACAGCGGTGGACATCAAAATTATTTAAACGAATTAAGTCCATACATCAAGTCAGTGAATACACTAGTCTGTCATTGGTCAAAACCATGGCAGACGGATATTCAAGGTCTACAGCACGCAGAGGACGGGCATGGATGTCCACCGCTGTTATGTATAGCAACTGACGATAACATACGGAAAGGTACTACTATCTTGCAAAATCGGTCTTCTGATGGCTGAAACTGTTCATCTGTTAGTTGAATAGGGTAACCTGCTTAAACCTAACTAGGGAGTCCTGAAGACAGTAGATATCTACAAAAGTGACTGAGAGAGATACTGTATTGTCTCCTCTCCAAACCATCGGGCAGGGTGAACACTATTCATCGGAGGCTTTAACTGAGCGCTTAGATAGGATGATCGGGTAATGTGTGATGTGAGGTCAGTGAACCATCGTTAGTAGGACTGCCTCAAAACCATTAAGCTAGAAAAACAAATTCCGGTCCGAAAGAAGGTCTGCGTTACTGATAAGCTCCAACACGATCGGAACCCAAGTGTAGTGCAAATATTTGAAGTCGGTTAGCCATAATCTTGCATGAGCGTGAAAGCTGCATTCAACTGTGATTGGTGAACATTTACCAGCTATTTAAAACTCCCCATATTTGCTAGTACTTTTGACGGAAAAGCAAGGTGAGCTGTGTTCATACCGTTAAGCAGGTTGATTGCAACTCAAGCAGCAGCCACCTTTATCACGATCACGAATAATGCTCACACGATTGAAGGTCTAGGATCAAGAGGTTAGTTTGCAACATGGCAGTGCCCGTTTAGACTGTTGGTCAGGATATCCGAATGCAGTTTGTTCTTCTGGAATAACTACCCGAACTAAGCCAAACCATCATAGTACAAACATTTTGTTAGTGAGCAACAGATATCTTTCTTCGGAGTGAAATGTTGTCAGACAGTGGGTAAACGATTCACCGTACAGTAACAACACTGGAATTAAGCAACATGGAATCCACTCACCTGTGTTCGATAGACTTGAAAGTGTTAGCCAGATGAAGATAAATTTGAGTGGACATTTATCACTAAGAACCACTTAC
The DNA here is from genome assembly GCA_014338405.1 of Paragonimus skrjabini miyazakii. NCBI lineage: Eukaryota > Metazoa > Platyhelminthes > Trematoda > Plagiorchiida > Troglotrematidae > Paragonimus > Paragonimus skrjabini miyazakii. The sequence continues at coordinate 83,120 of JTDE01001223.1, forward strand.
CAAGTTCAAACGATTTTACCTACCACGGACAAAATTGTAAAGTTGTACATCCTGGATTACAGCAATACCTTCAACAGTCTTGACGGGTCATTCGAATAAAACCCTGTGGATGTTGGTACTTGAGGTTTACTTAATTTGGCAAGTAGTTCGGAATTTCGTTTAATTAAGCTTTATGTAAAAGTAGTTCGCTGGCATGTCAGAGTGTACTTGCACGAGCGGGTGTAAGTTTGCTCAAACCTTATACATGTTGTAAACCTACATTTATTTCTCGTTTTCACTTTATGTGAACGATCTGCGATCTACTGTTAAGACGTATGCTTCCAAACATAGAAATAATGTTCGATACTGATATTGGCTCTACCTCAGTTGTTCAGTGTCGTTTTATAAAGTAGACCAACTTACTTGCTTCTCGTGGTCTTAACCCTCACATTTTTTAAAAATATTTTCATAATATCAGACTTTCAATCTTAAGGCATTCGAAACCATAAATTACTGATAAGTAGTTTGGCAGATTTTACAAGTTAGAAGAGACCCATCTGCGAAAAATCTGGAGTTCGGCTGGATTCGAACCAGCGACAAAAACTTCATGCCTCAACGCGGCAAACGCTGTATCAGCTGAGCTACGAAGCCGCGCCGGGAGCTCAGAAATTCCATACTTGGACCTAGTAACCCACTCAACTAACTGTGTCATATGGAATCCATCAAATGATCTGGCCGACTGACTGCCCTGGCAGGATTTCTCGATCAGTTCCCGATGGAAACCATAAATATTCCACCGCCTCCGACCCGCTTCTTACTGAATACCAATTTTACAATCTCTATCTGTCAGATTTGTGGAAGCAGGTTTATATTTTACGCTCAATTGGTCACTTCGTACAATAGTCGCTTTTATTGAGGGGTGAAAAATATTATTTTTCAATGCACGTTTATGCTCTCCACCTAAATTAATTCCCTGTTTTTCGCTTTTTATTATTGCATGTGTTCTTCACGCCCAGTTTACTGCATTTCCATAAACTCCTTTTCAATTTTGGAAGAACATATTACATCTTCGAACGCATCCTTCAGTTTCTCGCTGCTTCCTACCCAGCCTTGACCGACTGTCCAAATTCCAAATACATGAAGCAAATTTTTGTGTAAAATTCAGTCTCGCCTGTCCAGTGCTCTCTTAAGTGAATTGTTCTAGGTCTTTCATAAGCCATCGTACAACGATTCATTCCATCTCCAACTTCCACGTTTCCAGTGCTTGACCGTGAGGGAATTTCGAAAAATTTGACAATGAAATTTTTTCCCAGGGAAATTTTTCCCAAAGCATTTTTGTGTTTGTGGGTTTTTAACCCTGTTGACTATCTGTCCGACGGAAATATAAAGCTTTTTAGATTGACTAGATCAGTCGATTTTAGAAACCTGCATTCATTTGGCCCGATGTAGCCAAAGTTCTGACGTTCTACAGTTCTTGGATAGCGGTCAAATGATATTCAAACTTTTCACACAATATTTGAACGTGAAGGATTGTCACATTCAACTTCTTCACACTTACTGGTCGTACAGTCTATTTTTGTTCTGCTTCATTCAACCAAATGTTGGAAACAGAATATCAGCTTGGAAAAAAAAATGAGGAAAATAGTGAACCCTCTGGACCAGACAAACAGTGATCAAGGGGATGCGTGAGTGGACATTCGAACATTTCGTGAAATTGAAGAAGAACTGGGTTTAGGCTCAACACTCGTGTGTGCGTGTGTGTGGGTGTGTACGTTAGCTTTCTTCTCCAACTAACTAACATCTCGTGAAGCTTGACGAAAAGCTTTCTCGTCCTGGTGCGCTTAATCTCAATACGAGAGTGAAGTGGATTAGGTCTCCCTACCGCTCACCAAGAATACGTCGGGATAGGCAAGCCGATTAGCAAACGAATGGGAATTGGAAGCTAATGATGAAATCTATCATCAAATGCGATCACAGCGAAATCGTTTTACGAGGAAGGGATGTCTTGATTGGTTTTATAGTTCAACAGTACTTGTGGCTTGGGTTAAAAAAGCCCACTGAGCAAAGGGAATGACATAGCGTCGGAAAAGGAACCTGCGTAACACATTTATTTTAAGTAAAGGGCTTCGAAAGTGGAATTCCACTGCACTCACTTGGTCGATCGGGTCACTTCTAACAGGTGACATAAAACAAAATTTGTGGGCAAGATCGATTGGCTAGCTGTTTTCCTCATGAAAACAACAGATGACACCAAGATGGTCGTTGTGCAGTTACCTGTAACAGACTGACCCAATTGTTTAGATTCGAGTTCTACCCGGCTAATAAGAAAATACTTCTCAAAGTAACGAATATCAAATAGTTATTTTATTAGTTACCGGCGGCCAAAATGTTGTGGGCCTCTATGACAGCCTGCTCACATGCCTGCCTGTTTTAATCGGATTGTTTTTCCTCGGAGTACATTTTCTAAGGGAAATTCATTCATTTCGCTAATCTAAAAGATGCTAAAGAAGTAACTACGAGTTCGGAATATGTCGTGTAGGCTCAAGAAACCCCGTCTTACAGTTTCGGATGAAATCTCGGTCAATATCCTGGGGCGAATTCGCCGGGTCAATGGAAGTGAAAAGTGATCTTCTATGTATGTACATTACATCCACTTATGATATCTCTAAAACTTGAAGGTACCGGGTGGAAAAATCAAAATTGCTAATTTTCGAGGACATTCACATTCAAACCCGTTTACAGTCGACATACTTCGAGGATAGCTCACTACAACTACATAACCTTACCGCATGTAGACCACATGTGACAATGAATTTCATAAGGTAACCCGCGTTATTCCGTTAGTCATCTAGAACATGACTGTCATAGGTCGACTGGAGGATGCTTGTTCATTTGGGGGTAAGGAGTCAGCATTAATCACGGCCTATGGGTCAGAAATGACAACAAAGTTAGGCATGCTCTCAAATTAACACTCCGGTTTCACTCTTTCTCGTAACTATCTGAATATGCGTACGAACACCCACAGAAGGGGTAGGCTGTCGCCTTTTGGACAGAGGCAGGGTGCGAGCATAATAAATGGACAGTGTGCTAAACTAATCTATCATCATCATCACAACAGCCATGAGCCTGACCAAAAGGTACTGTGGCTCGGGCCGCCGCTCACCTCAACAGTGACGTGGAATATCCTAGAAGAAAACGTTAATAAGAAGATTGAAAATTATTAAAACAAGACTAAGTGGAAGAACTAGAAATGGTATGGATACAGGTC
>JTDE01001223.1:92538-110822 GCA_014338405.1 Paragonimus skrjabini miyazakii
TGTGAAAGTTCAGGTACTGTCCAGTCCAAATGTGTTTCCGATAGATAGACCGCAGTAAGCATTCGTTGTTCTGGCACTTCATTAGAACTTTGCAATATAAGCCCACAGATTGCAATATGTACCTGATGAGATGCGGCGAAATGTGCTCAGGAGATAAATCGTGCAACAAACTGTTTCTGACTTATCTGTACAGGCAATTTAGTTAACATGCACATACTGTAAAAAAGTTTTAAATAATATATACCAAATAAATTGGAATTCACTGATTACATGGCTTCCCAAGCAATGTGCATCGTCTGTTGTACGATGCTGTGCAATTATTGAGTGACTGGTAGACCGAACAATCAACACGCTAGAATATAATCAAGTCCTCAGCGATTGAAAACTATGGAATCAGGCAGGCAAATTCGACAGTAGCAAAAAAACGACGAAAACCAGTCTCTTACCTGTCTGAAGTGAGCATTTCATGCTTAATTAAGTGTCCGTCTTTCAGCCACCGGATTTCATACGCATGATATATCTCGCCATTCTTGTGATGCGCAGCGTGAGTAATCAGTTCTCCGAAACCAGGAAGACGTCTGTTAGCTGCACATAACAAAGTTATCGACTCATTCACGTGACGCCAAAGTGTTCTCCCGGAGCCAGTGAATGTTGATGAGGAGTGTTCTACGTCTGTCAAAACAGTTGGCGCTGGTGGAAGCTCCACTTGAACAGCTGCATTTGGTGTGATTGACCATGAGACCGTAGATTCAGCTGTTCCTGAAAAGATTATCCGGTAAAAATAGTAACCGACTTGTTTGACCTACATTGTTACTTTAAATGTTGTTCGTTGGCAGCTCTGATACAAATTTATCGTAAGTTAGTTTTCTTGTTATAACATTAACTGGTAGTATTATCAGTACTGTTATTGGTTCTACTGGCCATTCGACATTTGACCGACCGATCCAAATTTGCTTGTGAAGATTTACTACTAGTTGCCAGTGTAAAGCTGTTGTGTGGTGAACATATAACGGTAGTGAAATTATTCGTTTCCAATTGATCACTAAAACAAACATCGCCTACTTGAACAACAGTAATCGTGATGAAGAACTGATGTAAAGAAGTGGGGTATTTGACAAGTCGTTTTTAGAATTGGCGAACAACTGATCTCCGAGGTAATCTTCCGGGCCTAGCTGATGGAACATACTCACAGGAAATATGCCCAAGTCTAATTCAGTTCGGTTCAGCTGATAATCCTTTGACATTCAGAACAAAACTATCAATCAGTCCGCTATGATGTAGTATGTTATTACCATTTTGAAGTTCCACAGCGTGTGGCTTATAAGAATCAAACACCCTCCTCCGGTATGTTAGTGCTGTATCACACCGTGGAACAGTTGTTGGCCTGTAGAAGAACGCTGACTTCTGGTTTTCTCGTCACAGTAAACTAATCAACAAGTCGAAGTGAGCAATTCAGATTGAAGCAAAGTGGAAACTATACATTCCGTTGTTACCAGCCCAGCGTTTCCACACCATCGACAGGAACATAAATAAAGACGGTAAACCCACCCATCCACCCACATACACACACACACACGGATAGAGAATGGGAACAGCAACAACGATGCTAAAACTCACAGTAACTCGTTTCCCACTGCAAAGGTAATAGAAAATCCGACAACGAAGCAAACAAACACCCAAAATTGTGGTTGTGACTAATTTGAACTGAAAATACACAAACAACAAATGAACCCTGTAATTTCAGTTCGTAAAATAAATGAGGCGGACTCAAGCACACTGGACAGAATTTCGGACATGGGTTGGGGGGTGTCAAATGTGATTTGGAAAACATAGGCCTCATGTAACTGATTGAATGAATATCAAACTAAAGATTTCTGTCCTTGTACGCAAGGATGATTAAGAATTATTCGTTCCTGTTTAAAACAACATCCAGGTAGGATCACATATTTCCCATATGCGAGCAAAAAACAAGAGATGTATTCGTTTGTGGGAATATTGAGTAAGGCAGGGCGCATATACGGTGGGTGTATTATCTAATAGAAATGAAATTAGCAGAGGCAGAGACAGTTAGAGGTCGCTGACAGATGGTGTTTTCACAGTCCTGACCTACGTAGGCGACCGCTGTATTTACACGAGAAATTAGCTGCTAGTATGGATATGTGTATAAGCTTCTTAAATAAAAATGCTGTCAAATTTCATTATCCCTTGAATTGTTGCTTATAAGTCTAAATTAGTGATGAATTCTCTGCAAATCTGACTTTTCCTGCTTAATTAAGTGTGTAATCTAGAATTATTTTAGTAGTTCATCAAAACTGTAGGATCTTGGATGGAATAATTGGGGGTCATCATTTTCGCGCCCAAATATACAGCTTAGCCGATTGATTGTGAGAAGTATCATTGAATTTGAAACATGCCTTTTTTTAGGGTTGATCAGTAGTGTGCAACCAAGTCAAGAGAGCATTAAAAAATCTGACGTTTTTGCATATATGAGCACACTGACCGCAACTCCGCTAAACTCATTGCAGACATTCTACTCGTCATAAGTATCTGACCAGTCAAGATCAGTTTTGGGGAGTGCCAAAATTGCTTTACAAGTAAAGAAAGGTCCCTGGGGGAGGTTCAGCTGTGAATAGTTGGACTTCGGCTGGATTCACACCAACGTCGATCGAGTTACAAAGCCAGGCCGGGACTTCTGAATTTACTCCTCCGCTGGGCGGTTTATGCTCTGGATCACTCATCAGATTCCATGTGATATTGTGGGATAGGTGAAAGGCCCAGTTCAGTTTCAAAATATCTGGGTTCATTCAGTTGAACGTTTGCTGTGTGAAGTTATGCATTTTTGTTGCTAATATAAATCCCGCCGGTGGGTGTAGTTTTCGTAATCGAATCTCTCTTAATTTAACGGAATCGTTATCCTATTTGTCATTTGGTATTACTAACTCGAAGCAGTTGCCCTGAGAAACGGTTTCCAAATAAGGTCGAATTGGCCATCTGTACGTTTCAATTCTACCGGACACAACGTGCAGTTTGTTCGCAGGTCAATACGGTGGTGGGATGGTCAACTGGTGAGATAACTGTTCTATAGCGAAATACAAAACCACAGGCACTTTTTAGCTAGACTTCATTGGATAAAAGTTAAAACAGGGTCGACAAATTCAGCTAGAAAAGCGAAATTATAATGTCAATTATTATGTATATATAATATCAAATCATAATATCAACGTTTGCACCGAAAAATGTTCAGCGCCATCGTTACATATGGACTGAGTACTATACTTATTGGGGCACTTGACCATCGATATTTGCGTCCGGTTACACACCAAATGGTATCGACAGGTAAGCAATCAAGAGACGAAGAGTTATTCAAACTCTTGCATCCTAATCCTACAGACAGTAGGTAAGTAATACAATTACTGCAATACTCAAGGGTACAAAATTTCAGGTAGTCATTCGATAAACAGGCAAGCGCAGGTGAATGTCGTTAGTAGGTTAGAAGTTTTAGGACAGCTGTCAAGATGGAATTCTCGTGGCACCATTGGCATTTGACTGAAAAAAGGACTACATGATGGCGAAACTTGTATGGTGGTCGGATTGTTGTCGTTGCTTGGTTGAATTACTTACAAACTAACTGTGCATAATGAGCGAAGGCAGCAATAATTTTCCACTCTCACTTGTAACTTGATTATTTGGTTTTCACGTTTAGTTCCCTCTCAGAAAATAATACGCGCCTCTGCCTCATACTAGATATTAAACTTAGGAGATGTTTCTCGCATTATGTTCATTCCATAGTAGAACATTAATATCAACCAACGATGATGAGAAGAACATATCGACAGTACCGGTTGTAGCAACTGGATTCAAACGAATGTTCCATCTTGGGAAGAAAAATATATCCGAACACTATTTTTCCCTGATATTGAAATGCAAGATATTATATAACTTCTCTAGAGTCGAATAGAAAAAGCCCTGTGACGGTGGCGACCGTGGCCTGTAAATGTACCTAGATGCTCGATCAATCTGACGTAAATAACGGACTGTAGTGAGTTTAAGGAATATGCTGGCTTCAGGTTGCCTCCAGTTATTACCAAAAAGTCGTTCTCGTTGCATTCTGCTTGTTAATCGTAAGCAGTTAGGTCAACTGTTCGAGTCTAACAGTGAATTTACAAATCAATACTGGTTACCAGAAATGAAACGACCCATTGCAGTGTACAGACCACAGCGGACCACATTGCAATTTGTCTGTTTTTTCGCTCGCCTACCAGCGGCTATTCACTCAGGTATGGCTGAACGATACGTATTCAAGCCCAGTGAATCAAAAGTAGCGTGTGCGTGCGCAAAAGAAATGCCTCTAAGGTCATATGGCTTTGTTACCCATCGCCAGCGTGGGTTAAGCGGTGTAACCACCACCGGGACTAGAGATGGTAATTCCCGCCGGACATTAAGTTTCCTTTGTGAATCGACATGGGTGGGTGAAATCTGAGCGTGCAATTCGTCGCCGGTTTATGATGTATTCTGGGACTATCACACAGGCAGTCAACTAGCCAGCATGTCAGTCAAGTGGTGGTCATAAGCCTCTGTAGTGACATTTTCCGTGCGCGTGTGCGTGCGTACGAAAAAGACAGGATGAGATTCCGGTAGTTCATCACGTGTAGACAACTGATTTATCCGGGTCCCTTGAAAACTACCAAAGAAGAGGTCAGTCAATAGGAAGTCCTTTTGCAAAGTTTGAGTAAAACGGAGCTAGACGTATGAAAATGTGCAACTGAGTTTAATTTAATTTCCCTACCAAACATGCAGACTGATTCTGGTACAAAGTTTGTACATCTGAAACACATTTCAATAGTCTGATTAACCATTGAGAATTCAATTGTAAATGACCAAAAATCACCAGTCTGTTTTAGGAATGGGTAAAAATAACACGTAGCCTGGCGGTACCCAGCATACGTCTGACCTAGTTCCTTATACAGCACTAAATTGGGATGGCTTAACTGTTGGGGACTGGTACTGTTTTATAAAAAAAACCAAGAAGTCCGTTGCAGGTGGTGTACAACCATCTTATCTGTCATAAGTTACCGTCGTCAGTTCATCGCTGTCATCAAAAACGACAATACACCAATGGCTCTGGCTGTCACTTAACCATCACGCAATCACAGAGAAAAAATCAAGCCCTAATCGAGCAAAAAATGAACCAAAGAGGAAGGGATGGTAGGAGTGCTAACCAGTAATAACAATTACATCTATATTCAAACAAACAACGTCAAGATGCCAAAATATTACAACGAAACGACCGAGCTATAACTGAAAGTAAGAACTCATCAGACATAAAAACGTTTCCTGGATCCATACTCCAGTGATTATGAGATAAACAATACAAGTAACTGGCAAATGAGTCAGAAACCTCAAAATCCAGCGTCTTTTGTCTCTGTGATCAGATGCGTGATCGAGGTTCACCGAGAATCTACACATGATGAATGAAAACAATCAAGTAACGGATAGCCTGCTTCCGGTGAAGTCTGACCGTCAGACTCATACCACTAATGTCACCTCACCTCGTAAAGATTGCAATGCTATCTGAAGTATTGAAGCGGACTGAGTTTTTGCACATATCCTTCCACTGATCTTGATATGTACACTGTTCTACGATTTTCATTGGGTCTGAGGTAAGTGGCACAAAAACTCGAAAATCATTTAATAGTTAAAACACCAGACATTTGGTTTGTCATTTTTTCGACTATCGTTGTGACTTTGTCTGTGGACATGTGGCTATTGTCGTCCAATAGTAAATCATTCGTCGCCTTAACACGGCACCATATTAAATGCCTATTTAAGTAGTCGACCAGATAAAGTGACCTAAACGTTGATATATCTTTGAGTGACGTGTGTCCACTGGAATTAACCAGACACTGCCATACTTTGAGGAAAAATCTAAGAGATTGTATGTTGTTTCTTAGCGGAAAATGAATGTTACACTATCTCGTAACCGGAAACCTTAGACAGTAAGAAGTAGCAGACGAAGAACCATTACTGAAACAAGCGATGGATGCTTACTGGTAGTAGTTGGAACGAACCTATCTATTGGAGCCCGAATGAATACCACGAGTTGACGCTTTTGCGGGGTCAACCCAAATTGCAGTGAACAAAGTTCGTAAGATTAAAAGACTTGTCAAACACATGTTTTGTCTAAACACTAATGTGAAACGGATAAACAACAACGACTACCGTGATCTTTGTGACACTACATCTGACATGAAGTGGTCTATAACAGTGGGTTCTGGTTCAAAGTTCATATATTAGACAGCTGTATCTGAATGATTACAATCAGTTCAAAGTATTTCCGGTCTTAACCATCCGGTAAATATCCACTAGTGTTGGGTGCCATTTTGATAAAGCGGAAACAGCAAGGTAGTTGTGGTTACAAAATATGGTTTTTAACTGTCTGTGGGGATGTACTACAAGACTACTCCATTCAAGCAACTGCTAGCTCCAGTGGTTGGAACTGACAAAAACGAATCAGATGTGAGAAGATAAAAGACAAAGATAAAATTACGTTAAGTATCTCATTCACTGGTTCTGAGCCCCATACGGACAATTAAATGATCGGGTAGGTCGTATGGATAAACGAAAATGCTAATATCAAAAGCCTGAACGTTCAGTTACCGGTGAGTATGGTAAAGTACTTCAAACTTATGCCAATGATATCTTTAAACTATAAACAGAAAAGTAGTGGTTGTTATTCATGTCCGCGAGACAATGCCCAAGTGTTCATTAACAACTGTTAGAAATTCCGCTTTGTATGCCAACGTGCCATGATTGAAAAAACAGACGTTTGTTGACTGAAACAAAATCATGAGAAGGTCATTTTTCGCTGAAAATTATATCTCCATCTGGACATGTTGCACATAAAGTTAATGAGAGGACAGCTACACGGATGTTCTTTGATAGAAGTACCACAAACGTGTGACATTCACAAATTTTCTCGTCAACGATAGGCTTTCAGCCAATTAGGAATCCCTAACTAAATAATTACATGGGTGGGGGTCTGGAAGCCCACAACTTAGCCGGTTCCTGTTAAAACCACTTTAACAGTCGTACAAATACTTTTGTATTCACAACATTTGCTTTATTCTATCGATTTGACTTGAACGGTGAAATGGACATCCCGTGTTGCTTCTGAGGGTAACAGTTCGGTAATCTGATACATCATGAAAATGCTGTTAATTGCAATAGTCACAGTGCAAAAGTCCTGGATTGTTTGACGAGATGAGAATTATCAATGAAAATAGTGAGGAGGAACACACTAGGTTAGCCAGAAGTTCACGCCAAAACATTTATGTATAACCAAGGGAAACTGTGACACTACCAGTCAGAGCTCTGGTCCACCAGGGATAATTGTTCTAGTTGCTTTGCAAATTCTGATAGTATATTTTCATCGGTTTACATGCACTGCCGTTCATAAGGCTCCGTTCTGTTCCTCAGCATCTGCGGAGGCACTAGATTTTACGGTCAGATGTTCGAGCATTTTAGCTAGTTACCGTGTTCTTCGTATCCGAATGAATGCATGTATAGAAAATAGAGCGCACCAAATAGGAGCGGGTCACATGCAAGAGAGGAGGAAGCGGTGGGTTTCACTGCACATATATGCTAGTTGTCGGGGATTCAAGGTTCTGATCATCAGAAATCACCTAAAAACGGGAGTCCCAGATAAAAAACCACTGCACATTTTGAGATTTGGATCACATGTTTGTCAGCCTGCGAAGTGCTCACTAGCTTGCTTAAGTATAGAACCTTTTCTTCAGTTTACGCTTTAAGTGTTCTGTGTAAAATCTTTCTTCAGACACTTATCGTGTAGGACAGGTAATTACCAAACTTCGTGTACTTTTCGGTCCTGGTTACGTGGGTCTCCTCTAGTTTGATAACCTCGTTTTGCAATTTTGTTGAGGAATGGGTCAATCTTCTATTTTTCTTCGGACGGGTTTGGTCCGAATGAAATACAATCTACTGATTTCAAACAATCAGCGAATTGTTTACATACTTTTTTATGGCATATTCTTACGTCAGTCATGAATGAAATTACCAAAAAGGAGACCAGTTGATCACTAATTAGTAGTGAACTGGAGAGTCTCAATTAGCGAGAGCGAACTCGAGGTCCACCAGACTATAAGATAACTCCAGCGACACAAGTTACCCTAGAGCTTCTGTTGAATGGGCAAGACCTACGTTAGCCAACACGAGAACGGAACGGTGATGGTAAGTGGATAATCATAATTAAATGTGTCCGGGCGTTCACATGTGATAGTTCGACCATGCCTGATGTGGGGTGCAACAGTTAGTACTGTTATTTCTTGAGACCGTAGGTCGTTCTTCAAACCTCGGTCGTGAAAATGATATATACTACTAACGAGTTCCAAGAGTGTAAAGTTCGAGTTCGGTGCTCTTCTCGAAAAGAGCCGTCGCATTCCCATTTATTATCAGTATTTATCACAGACCCTGCCATGGTATTGTGTGCTAGGGACATCGATTACCCTATCGAATGTAACTACTCTTAAGACAAACATACGAGGTTCTGATTGAAAGCAAGAAAGCGTGTGCCATCAATAATGGGGTCCCAATAAATGAGTCAGAACTATCCGCAGTCTCACAAATGACAGTCGGAAAACTCTACCAGCTAACATCTATAACCGACCTAATTTGAGGCAAGAAGATTAAGCATATCGACAGTCTACCTGTCCACCCTACAAACATCCGATCGCACCGTGGCGCTCGTAATTATCACCCGCTGCTCTACCGCTAATCCGACACAAAGGTTCATTGTCTGCCTATAATTATTCCGTATGCAACAATTATCTACGCAATTCGTTCATTTAATCGATACCGCCTGTCTTTGGCAGCCGATTCAATTAGACCGAACAAGCATCGACATCAAAGATTGAGCATAATGACAAAAAGGACATTATCGATTGTTCCCAGTTTTCCTTAAATGAGCAGCCTAAGTTTATTTTTAAAAAAATAGTAGTAACAATTTTCTGATTGCAGAACTCTAATGTTGGCCTAGAGCTTTCGGAAAAGTTATGAATAAGATGCGTGACGTTCTAAGTACCCGTTTAGTTCCGATCCCCTTTGTTCACAATGATAAACGCACTCTCAAGAATACTGTGTCTCAGACCATCTGCATCAATCCATCAACATTATTGAATTATGGAAACACTATTTTTATTCCAGTGATGATGTGATCTGATGTGTGAGTTCCGTCCCGGTGGCTATCAGCCGCGCATGGAATCCAACAGGAACAATAATATTTGGACTCAGAGAAAATCGGATTACAATTAACCACAACCTATCGCTGGTCTTGAAATAATAAACTAATGATTCTCCCAAGACCTCGGGGATCCGAAGTTTGAAGTCCCCTTGACTCGCTGGTCACATCTCAGTTCTCCTCTACAGAAGCCCATAGTTCACGGTATTGTTGTGTTCTGTGTTCTAGTGAAAACAAATGTGGGCAATTAAGACTGCGAGCACAAACAGTTTTTCCGTGCGCAGATCCACAGTTGGTGGAAGTGTTTTACAACTAGTTAAGTACCCGCCCACAATACTCTGGGTAAGCAAAACAAAATGATCTTTCTAACAGACAGACAGCCACCTCAGGGAACCATAGGGAATCAAAGATGGACTGGTTTTCCCACAGACGACGGTCATTCATGTACATTCGAAGTCTAAAGGTGCGCGTGTGCATGTGATTATCCGAAGGATTCACAAAACGTTCACTTTGTGACATTGTCTACGGAACAAAACTGACCGGCTAAGTAGTACGGGGATGGAGACGGTAAGCCTCTGTCGCATACGTACACACATAAACATACATCATGTATGCATGTACGACAATTCTGCCGCCATTGGGAAGAGCAGTCTGATTCATCAGTTGCTATATAAACACGCCAACGGAGTCAGGAGTGAGATGTACGAAGTCTTCTTCAAGTGGCAGCTGTTTTCAGCATTGTCATGCACAATTGTTGGTAAAAATAAGTCAGATCATACACCCACAAAGTGGCTGAATTATTCATTAGACTACAATGGGACCTTCTCATAAGAAATTAGGAAACATAATGAGTCCTTGTTTGATAGACTGGTGAAAGAAAACCGGGAGTTATTAATGATGTGACAAGTTTCGAAGTTTTTACGTGTATCCGAAGACTGTACAGACATGTGATGAGCACATACTGTAACCATCCTACACTTACACATGTTTTGCTTTGTTACGATTTATTGGAATCAGCAAACCTGAGTGCTTTTGCGCTCCCTTAATGTAAACGGAGTCAATACCTTGCCTTAGAATAATCAGCAATTGTATTCCTTCCTTGTTGTTAAAAAATGATCTGAAACTGATGGTTGACAAACCAGTTTCTTACAATTGTGTCACATTCATCATTTCGGACTATACACATTATAGTAAATATTTATAAAGTTAGAAAATACATTGAACCCAACGAACAGCAGGAACCTTCGAGGAGAATCAGCGAAGAAATGTGAACAGTCAAGGAAGACGCCTTATGGATTTATCAATACGAACTAAAGACAATAGTATCGCAAATATCTAATCTATTTCGTATAACAAAAATGTAAATCGGTTATACGGAAAATATTCCACTCAAGGTTCAGTATTTTCTTTCCCTACTTTCGTTATCGAATAGCCCCAACAATTGAAGTTCCGATATCTACTCCAGAACAAACCATCGTAATATTTCTGTTTGTTGGACGCCAATATACCATAAAATTATTTCTTAATTTGTAAGCTACATTCAACATTTTGGCAACCAATACCATTTAATTTTTCAGTAAGCTTTAAAACGATTCTTTATGCTTAATTTCTGACACTGATGAAACTTAGTCAAGCTGTGTCGATACAATCATCATCCCGACATAACTACCAAACGGCACAATCAAAAGTGGGTTTTAATTGTTGTAGCTTGTTGGTTTGCACCTATACCTTGACTATACGTGATTAGCCTTGTAGACTAGACGGGTATCATATGAAGTACTGTTAGTAATTTTTTCACCGAGCTATTGTCATGACGCCCAACTTGTTTTCATTCGTAATGCTGTATGACAACTTAGGATAAAAGCATTTGATGTACCCTCACCAAAGACAGAAACGCTTGAGAGATCCGGAATCCTTGTCCGGATCGGAGTTTGCACTCAGACCCTCGTGCTTGTGAGGCTGGCGTGTTAACCACAACGCCCGCAACCACACTATAGGCATGACCGAATAATCAACGTTGTGGTTGAGCGTTTGGAGTTGATTATCCGGTCATGCCTATTGTGAGGTTGCCGGCGTAGTAGTTAACACGCCAGTCTCACAAGCGCGAGGGTCTGAGTGCAAACTCCGATCCGGACAAGGATATGCACTACTGATGAGCTCTAGTAAGAGCGAAACTCGAGTCTAATGCTTCCTTTCGAAGTGGGCTAGCCGATAGGCCTATTTGAATGCGAAGACTGCGATCGAATGTGGGTGTTGTTCAATTTTGAAATAACCTAAATCCCCGAACCTTCACTACAGGTCCGGAATCAAAAACAGTAACATGTACAGACTTCTTTTTCCGTTGACACTAAACACGATACGTAAAAAATGTGTAAAGCGAAAACCTGTATACCAAATAATTATGATGAAGGTTCATAATCACTCCCAGCCATGACCTGCATAGAGTGAACGCATGAAACGATGGATTCCACGCCCACTGAGACAAACGAATACCGGAATGTGTGCACAACAGGAGTGTGGAATCCAAAACTGTCACAGAATAAGTGATTGCGTTAGTCGCCTTAATATATGCAGTCCCCGCCGATCACACTCTGCTTCAGAAGTGAAAATATTTGTGCATCAACGAAGTTGTTTGTGTGTTTACCAAAGAAATCTATTATGTTTTTTCACTATTTCTAAGTTGAATATCAATAGGTGTCCTGGAGGATCGCAACCTCCGCATTCAAGGACACCTTTGTCTGGCTCACTTTGAAAGAATGTACTGGAGTTGTGCTTTGCTGTTATTGAAGTTTATCAATGATGCCATCATGCTTGTCACTTAGTCGGAAACTTGAGTCTAGTGCTCCTTTTCGAAGTAGGTCAGCCGAAGGGCTTCTCTAAGTTTGAAGGCTGTGATCAATTGTGGATTGTATGCATTCTGTAATTTTATTTACCGTCATTTATGACGGTCTACTCAAACTGTAAACTGATGTGATGTCACAGCAGAAAATCTAAAAGTATAAACGATGTACCAAAATAAACATTTGAAGACAACATGTGGAAATATATACCAGTCAGCGATATATGATGAATGGGCTTGGGGCAAATCACGCAGAGGCATGACAATCTACTTGACTAGACTAACATGCCAACCCTAAGAACAAAGCTAGATAGACTGGTTAATATTTACGCCTAAGTGGATCGACGCCATTTGTTGTAGTTATGACAATTATGTACTCAAGTAAACAAGTATCAGTTCCAAATTTAGACCTGAGTTAAATCACAGGATTACATTGGAAGGCGTGTGATTTCATTGCATAAGTAGGCTTAGCTTTTCCTCTATCGACGATAACAATTCCCACGTTCGAATGCCCCCTCAATTAGAAAAGAAAACGAATCGATCGGAAACGCTGAGGTAGCGAGCAAAAGGGAGAAATGTGATTAAAAATGGCTAAGAAATCCTGATAGCGAACGTGTCGATTAACATTGACAGGACAATTGGTCATGTTTACAGCTAAGTAGCTAGACTCAAGAAAGGTAATAACCGACCTTCATAGCATCATCTGTTCAATAAATATGGGAGGTAATTTCAAAATCATTTTTTATAATGGGTTCTGGCAATAACTAACTTCATTGTAAGCGGATTCGACCCCTCTCGTTACAGTGGGAAAACGGTCAATGTTTAGAACCATTTGTGACTGAGCACCTAGTTGCCACAAATAGATCGTGCTCAAGATCGTTAGGATGGACGGGCATTGATCAGTCAGCAAGTGAACAGAGACTGCGTGCCTAGTGAAAATCACGCTGAAGCAGAAAGTATCACCATCGGCCGAGACATTGCAATATTTCTCCCAGAATGTCTTCTCCTTTATGTTGTCTTCATCAACATCATCAGTATCCATGAAAATCCGACTCGTTCACAAAATTCACTTAAGAGAGTTGAACATCGTGATACTACACTGCATATGGTGAAAAGCAAAACGTGTTTGTTAATGGACGAGAATAGCAACTTTTCAGTCCGATATATTCATTGGTTGAGTGTGTTTTGAAATGAAACTGCTTAAGAACATTCGTTCTCATATTCTCGTCGTTTCTTCACGGCAGATATAAGGTGTAACCCAAAACGAGCACCGAGGACGTTTTCTTGGTTAACAAACCGGAAAACTGCTCAGAACTATTCAGAGCATTAAGTGCGTTCGATGACAGTGATCAGGCTCATAACTTGTGGTTAAGTCAAATTTTTTCACGAGAAAACTTTCTAGGTAATCCTGGTCTATACTCTGGAGTTTCCGTTCAGTGTGTCTGTGACATTTCACACTGTTCGTCGAAATATGATTTCTCATTGGGATGTGAGAGATAGTTAGTTTACTTACTAGTTTTTGGACTGCCGAATAGTTGATGTTTACGAAAGCAACAACAGGGTTGGGATTACCTCATAATTTGGATATTATATATGTCAAGTTTAATCTGAGGGCGGTTTACCCTCATCGACTAAGCTAAGCTTGAAAATGCATTCATGTGTAGAATACAAAAACAAAACATTTTAACACCCATTAGAATATCTATGCTCAAAAAGGCAAATAACGGTTAGTTTCATATTTGGCCATAGCGATAACTTCAGTTGATGTGAATTTGTTGTGGTCCAAAGAACAGTGTATAACCCGCTATATCGCTGAGTCCGCATTTTTCTGTACACAATTATTCTTTTGCGTTTCACACGCGCGCGTGATTCACACTTTTACTGTGGTACCTGAAAGCTTCAAATGTCGTATTCTGATTGACTTGTTCGAGGTTTAGATGTACAGTCTACAACGGTCAGTTAGTCACTTGACACTGCGCGTCAGTATTAGACCACCGAAACGATGGGTACAACTGTTCTGTAATAAACCATTTCTATGTATTCACGTCGTGTAAAATTCCTCCGGGGATTTGCAGCATCTGTGGAGATATATTAAACCTAACCAAAGGTTACTGAGACACAGATGGAAACAGATGGACCCTAGACACAGCCACGAGCGGAATGCGTACAGATATACAGGACATTTGGAGGGCGCTTAGTGACCTTCATCCCGAGTTCCGTGCACTCAGTTATTAGTTTTCATCACCTTATGAATTAAGGACAAAACACGTTTAAAAATCCACGCTCATCAGTTCAGAGATGTTTAGACTGGTTGTTTTTCCATCGTTCGCAAAGCCAGTATAAATGGGAGCACAGGTTAGAACTTACAACTAATCCGATGTCATCACTCATAGACGAGCGTAGCTGTCACATTCCCACAGATTTTCCGATCCGCTCCTTTCGGGAAAAAGCACGACGCTCGAGTTTCACTCCTGTTAGAGCTTGTCAGTAGGATATATCCTAGAACTCCGGACAGGCTGACATGAGGTAACCCTGTTGACCACCACGCCACTTAGCTCACATTAGGTATAACTGCATCAATACGGTTGCCTCATGAAAGCGTAGCCGGAGTTCTAGCCCCGATCGTGACAAAGATACGCACTGCTGACGAGCTCTTAAAGTGCAAACATCGAGCCTAGTGTTCTTTTCGAAACGGACTAGTTGGAAAGTTTGTGGAACTGCAACAACTGCGATCATTTGTGAGTGTTGTTCAACATATTTCAAATCCCGTACTACATATCACTATTCCAATGACATGAGCTGACCACGCATCCGTTATCATTCATATTTACACCCGGTTAAAGATGTCTTGGATCGGATACTGAGCGGTCCCCAGCTCATTCAACCTACTCATCCATGGACGGATAACATATATTGAACTACTGTGTATACCTAACCACAGCTTTGACTCTAATGTGTTTGATGAAACACTGGTAAACAGCTGATGAATGAAGCCCATTTTAAGATAATCAGCGCGGATAAAATGTCGACCTAAAAGAAGGGAGTGCACAATACTACTAACCGTCGCTTGTTCTATTTCATGAAAGGCTTGTTGTTAGCGCCCGATACTTAAGTGTATTGAACAATAACTAGGTTTACATGTGAACGTTAATACGCACTGTCGTGAAGTAAAATGGATACTCTATCTCTTAGTGATAGTTCACTCAGTCTCTGGAATCAACGATCGAACCTTGTTGGAAAGAATTTGTCGGAATCATGTCTTAGTAGGCATTAAAATGTCCTGTGTATAGAAGTGTAAAAACAGCCGCAACTAAAAAATACCTTCATCTTGTACACCATATTTTTGCTTCAGTCGATACATTAAACCGATGAGACATACTTCCGATAACAAAATCTACTGCGTTAGAACTTGAACATATTCAGGCACTTTTCAAGCTAACCAGAAATTAAGTCTCAAAACAGTACACATTGACATCTTTGTATAATCAGACAACCAACAAGTCACAAAGGTTCGTTATGGAGTTGAACCCGAGAGTGCAAGTCCACAGGTTCAAAACTTTAGTCCACCAAAAAATAGCCACAGATAAACTCGCAGTAAAGTCGCTTGCTGCATCGAGGAAGCGGGAGACAACCTAATGTCTTAAGCTTCTGAACCTAAACGTCGCAGTCTTGATTTCCTTGAAGTGGAATCCGTTTATTTCAGACAATCGTTAGAAGTGCTCTATATACGACCAACGTGTGTCAGTTGTCAATACACTGCCTGAGGTGCAGTTCATCCTTCTGAAGACAACGTCCGTATCACCCACATGTATCTGGAATGTTCGGATTGAATTGTTTCACTAATTGTCTGTTGAATAGTTTTTATGTGGATGCTGAGGTTAAGTACCAACGAAAAATCGGGGGCAACTACTATTGCAAAGTAGGCTATTCACTATACTCATGTATTGTATTGCTTTATTAAGACTACCTGTCGTCTTCTTTGGCTTGGTTGTATGACCTCTTCCAATCGTTTCCATGGCGAGCGACAGCAATATTAGTCGTCTGGGGTCCTCTGGCAACCTTTCGTGCACTCCGTTGCACATGTTGGAACGTTAAAATCTTCCCTTTTTACATTCAACCATTTAACCTCTTCGTGAGGTACGAAGAACACGCATACAATGAGTCTGTAATGACTGGCTAAGCAGCCCGATAAATGCAATGCCATTTGAACGGGGACGTACAGCCGCGGTTCTGTGCACGAAGCCTACACTGTTGTCTGACGGTGAGTTAGAGTTCGAATCGACAAACATCATAATCACTCTATTTATCATTTTTGTGTGTATAACACATCTCCAACTAAGCTTTGGTCCACCGTTTACCAAAAAGACTTCTTTGTTTGTTACGTAAAGTGAATGTCATCGACCTAATACTAGTAATGATTAATATGGTTACCTCATAGGTTTGTCACGTGGTGTAACCTTATCAACCTAACGTGTAAGCAGATATTACGCAAGTATGTGAAATGACGTAACGTCAGATGGTACAGGTGACGGAGCCAACGGGAATGTCTGTATCGACTCATGGACTCATCGAGTAATGAACACGTATTTTTTGTGCGTAGATCAAAGTTCTTCTCTTCGGTTACGTTGACGAACGTAGATTCAAGTGACACCTATTTAGCCGTTTTATAAGATTCATGGATCTGGTTGAACAGGAACAAGTAACAAGAGTATCATACAAGTTAAAGGTTTCGAAATGTTTTCGATATCTCGCTCTCTTGGCTTCCTGTATGAACGCCATCTTCCCGCTGGTTATTAGAACTCAAATTCACCACCGTTTTACTCGATTTGCTATACGGGAACACTGAAATTAGAACTGAAGCAGTTATTTGGTACAATAAGCTATATCAGTGGACTGACAAATGTATCTACATCACTTTGAAAGTTGCACAGAAACAACTTTGAATCCTTAAAGATATTTGGCGCTACTCAGACACGTCTACTCCCTGGTATTTTCGCATTGTTGTCATATCTCTTCAACTCGCTCCGAAGAGCAATATAGCCAGCCCACTTGGAGAAATAGCGGTATACGTGTATGTATAGCTGGTTGTCTGCAGGATTAGCGTCTTTTGTCTATGACATGAAACTTGTAACCCTTAATCAACATTTCGGGTCAACTCTACCTGGTGAGCAAAAACATAGAAAGCACTAGTCGTAAAGTGAATGGTTATGAACATCGGGAAGACGTATAAACTATTTTGAGATGGATTACATCAAACCTAAGAACAGAGTACAACAGGAGCCACAACAGTTGTCACTGTCTTTGGCCGGTCATGACCCTGTATCAGGTTTCGTAAACAGTTCAGTTGATACTCAGACAAATCCAAATGTTTCATGTAGTCGACTTGATAATTAGATGGGTTTACCTGTATTTGGGTCAAATAATGTATATTTTTGACAACGCAACACCAACGATTATCATGCGTTTGGTAGAGGACGCAGAATGAGGTAGAAATGCTACCTCCGTGGTTCGAAACATGAAAAGTGCCCACTTGACAGTCAGCTAGAGGCGCAACACCCGCTGGGTTTTCGCTTAAGCACGGGAAGGTAGATCGAATTTCCACATGGTCATACCCACTCGTCCACCCACACATACACACACACACACACACACACACACAAATGAGTGCTGCCAGTTTATCAAACAATGAACAGGGCATAGGTGTTTGCTCCTGTTCTGCAAGCTGCCTCGGTCCGGTCCGCCCAAACTATTTCGTTTTGTCTACGCCTGTCTGTGAACTCACGTCTGCGTTATCCATTGAACGTGTGTGCGCGTGTGTGTACCTAAATGGCGGTGATGTTCGCACATTTGAGCATGGTGGCGCACCAGCTGTTGGACTTACATGTATGTAGATGGAGACAGACATGACAGACGCACATGCGCAATAGCAGAACAGCTCTCGATGTGTGAGCTCCTAAATCAACGTGATTGTTGACTGCTTCTTCGCATTGGAAAAACCGTTATGGGTATCCTACGAATGCGCAGGCTCTGGTGTGATGGCTGCAGCATGTAGGTTTACTAGACCTCAGATCCCGATGCTTATTCTGTATAAATTCCTTTTGTTCTATTAGTCAAGCAATTTACTTGAGCCCGTTTGAGACTAATCGGCACATAGCTGTGGAAGTGTGGATATTGCCCACCCCAGTTATTATC
>JTDE01001223.1:120197-130303 GCA_014338405.1 Paragonimus skrjabini miyazakii
CTGACGAGCTCTAATGAGAGCGAAACTCGAGTCTAGTGCTTCTTTTCGAAAGGGGCCGACTGGAAAGTCTATGGGGATGCGACAGCTGCGATCAATTGTGGGTGATGTTCAACTTGAAGAATAATTAATCTTGACAGCCATCACCTGTGGAACCTGAGATGTTGGATTCATCACCAGCCTCGACGAAAACAGTGTACCGATGGCTAGCACAGATGCATCCTTCTCAGAAAACCGTGAAAAGATAAAAAAGGTGGAGGTATGGACGAACCTCTCATGTTCCAAACTTTCTCCCAGGCCTGCGAGGCTGGAACATGTACGTTGCACACACATGAGGTCCACTGCTTTTATGCAAACCTGCTGCATTTCTGCTCACGTGCTCATCGTGAAAAATGTCACTTACCGTTACCAATAGCGTCCCAAAAATCACTGCTGGCGTCAATTTTGATAACTACCGGTCATTCACACAGTCAGTTTTCACATGACAATGTATGCGACGTCCACCAGTTAAACAGCCATCGGAATGCTGACCGACAATGACCAACAAATTGAGGATGGGTACATTGAAGCTAGCGCATCCACGTAAAACTGTAATGAACCTATATTGAGAGCAATGCACTTTCCATGTCTGGCTTGCGCAGTTTCCATACTACTAACTACATCTGTCCCCTACTTTCACCCAAAAGTATGTAAACGAAAGAGAACATCAACTGCTCATATAATCGGGATGATCTATCAGACGCGTCAACGTAGGAGAAGACAATAGGACATTTATTTCCGAGCCAAAAGTGGCAAGAAATGGAACCTGCGCCCAGATAGAGTTGCGAACATAGTAAACAGGTCACTGAGCTGTCTTCTGCCGATCTGTTTAAGTTTTGTCGTTGGGGGGTTTCCATAGGAATTTTATTACCACGATCTCCAAAGGTTCTTGTTTCGGGACGAAAGACAGTGATGAAAGTTAACGCGTAAACCTCGTGAACAAAACTCGAGACATGAAATTCAAGGCATTTACACTTTGTACACGAACAAAGTTGCTGTAAGCGAGAGTAAGATTTTCAGTTCCTCATTAGTTAAATTTCCTTACTCCCCAGACGAACCCGAAAAGCGGCGACAACGAAACGTCACTAAGTACGAGTCATTTCTAGTCCACTTAGGGACATAAGACCCTCTAAAAATGGAGAAAGAGCACGAACCACACTTCCAAACCTACTAGGAACAGCTTTTTCCCCCTTATCAGACTTCAGTGAACCAGAAAAATATGGCATTGTTTTTGATACGACGCGTTTCGACAAAACCTCAACGTCAACTTTCAAAAAAATTAATGTTCGCTCTCTTTCCAGGGTTCTAACTGTATAAACTTATGTGTTTTCACGTAATAAGTTTCATTCGGAGGCTTCTGTCCTAATATTTTGGGATCAGTTCGTGCTGTAAACGACGTCAAATTTACATGTGTGCGACTGTTGATCAATTGTCCACTGTTTCACTATCAGGATGCATATGTAGCACTGGTTACGTTTACTGACGCACCTGGATCACGTGTTGGAGTTAGGATTAGGACGTGTACTAAGCGAGTTGATGTAAAAACTGAACAGGTAGTTGATCAGTGTTCACTGTATTTTGATGGTTGCAGGTAACAGCATCTACTAGAAAAACCTATGATTGCTGAAGGAGACACAGAGGTGTCAAGCCAATGAAGTAGAAGCGGCGTTTGGTTTAGTATGTAGGAGTAACACTACGAGGGTGAACTTGCCGTACAGATTTTCTGTGTATTACATGGAGGCTGATTGGAGTTGTTAACACACTAGGCCAGTAGCATTCACGTCCACTTTCAGTTATTCTTGGTAAGTCAGTAATTCCTTCTGACGTCCACAGGTCTCATCTTATGTTTGTCCCTTTAAGAATCCGTCGGTAAGTAGTAATAGATAATGGTGAATTTTGAATTTTGTCAGGTGAGTGCCGCTCACATTTGTTTGCAATCAATATGATCAAATAGAAATTTTTGCAAGGTTATTTTAAAGAAAAACGTTAAATTCCAGTTTGGTTCTTGATAGTATGCGAAGAAAATGAGATCATTGAAGTAGTTGCAAATACGCTGACTTCAAAAAGAAGCTGGGTCGGGGATACGCACGAATCCGTGATCAACTCTTCTACCTATTATTATCTAGCCCCGACTGGTAACATAAAACAACATATTCTTGTGTAAGATGCATAGTTGGCCATCTGATTTTGATTGTTCCCTTCTAAAGAAATTGTAACACGATGCCGCTAACTTTCCACAGCGATTCGTAGAAATTATAATCTTCACCGTGCAGACCAGTAATTGTTTAAAAGTTACCCTTACAACTCATGTTCGTAAAATGAGACCACAGCGATTGCGCAATACATACCGTTTTCGTTGACTGTTAATTCCACGTTGAAAAGTAGAGTAATAAGCAGAACAGTGTTTAAGACATAGACATGTGCGATTGAGTTCCGAGTGGGATAACACGGGTAAGTGATAAAAAATATGACTGATGTAAATTGATAACCACTGACAAGTAAACATGTCAGCTGACCCCTTCCAAAAAGGAAAACTAGACTCGAGTTCAGCCTTTATAGAGCTCAGCTTGGAACAGTTGGCAGTTGAACTGCTGCCCACTTTCCTACCAAGCAACCGGGCTGGCCGATATGCCAGCAACCTCACAATGGGCAAAACTATTCATTAAATGCAAACGTTAATGTTTCCATTTTCGAGGTGTTCGGACAACCCCAACACTACTTCTGTCGCACTTTTCCTATCGTTTCTCTTACTGATGAAGGCAGTGGCAGTGTTTCACTTTGTCGGAACCACCTCAGATTGGTCATAGTTATTCGTTCCAATATGCATGAGGTAGCGCTCCCAATTGGTGACTCGTGAACGGAAGGACAGAATCGGGAGCGTGAACAGGGTGAGATTGTCGGTTGTCCGTGTGATTATTTATATTGGTTGTCAATTAGAAGGATTGTTGTATACGCATTGGAGGGCCTTATGAAAACAACTGGGGTGGCTGGGCGGGACACAATCACAATGACATGGGCTAACTTATGGACGGTACATCAATCATGCGTCTCAAAGGAGTTGAACTGGAAATCGTGCGTATGTAGAGATGATTTGGGCGTGTATCCCGGTTGGATAAGTACAAACTGTTCTGACTATACACATGTATGCATCAGCGGGTGCATATTCATGCACATTTGTTTCAGAAGATTGATTGAAGTCCGAAAGACATGAATCAGGGACGTTTTAGTGTTACGGAGTCGACTAAAAACCTCATAATCACCTGAACTTTAAATGAAGAACAAAAGAATAGTGCTTGTATTTGTTTTATGTCAACGGTACTGACAAATGGGTGTTTTTGTTCACCTACGACCATGACAGTCAGAAATACTATTAGACGAAATAATAACCTTATACTCTTTCTGATTAATCAAAATCCCTTGCTACTTATAAGAAAGTAAAAATACTGCTTAGTAGTTTAAGTTAAATTTGTCATTTTAGCAAGACTCAGAAATATTGATTGCAGATTGACGATAGAAACCATTAGGGTAAATCTGATGTTAAAACAATCGGAACATTAGAGCATTCTACACAAGCGATCGTATGCATATGTGTTCAATAGCCCGGTGTCTAAGAGAACATGGATGGGAGTCCAAAGTCTGGTCGTGGTAAGGATATACATTCTCGAAAATATTCAATCAGAGAGAAACTCAATCTTTATACCACTGTTGAAATACACTAAACGGAAATATCTAAGTTCGGAAAGCGAAAGCTGCAATCAGATGAGGTTTCAACTCGAATTGTACTGGAAAACACCATTTATTACAAGTTGACTAGGTGCTTTGCTGGACTGGAAATGGCACGACCCGAAATGAATGGTAATCAGAAAAACTTCATTATCCAAGCTAATCCGACAAGTGACTGTCACCCAGAATTGGCATCTTTGGACAGAGATGCAAAAGTAACCCAACTGCGTTTGTCCCATTCCTTTTGTTTTGATGTCTGACTCCCTCTGACAAAGAAACCGAATTTCTAGGTGAATTACAACAGACAGTGTCAAATTCGACCTTATCATGACAAGTGTCAACCGCATACTGAATACGTCGTTCTCAGCTGTGATTGATTCACTAGTCTAAGCAGTGAGAAACGAACGCGACCTTTCCCGTTGGACACGTGTCAGACATACCAAGTGGCGGGTGGGGAACACGAACAGTTCAGAAGTCAAATGTCAGCTTGACATGGGATGCGGTAACTAACTTCTCCAACTAAGAGACATAGTAAAAGTGATATCTGACGAATCTTCAACTGTGCCGTGTGCCTTGTAATTAATTAAAGGCTCCGAGGTTAGACCCCATTAGACACAGTTACACATCTAACCCTGCAACGGCAGCATGTAATGAATGACAAAATAACTCCATTAGTCGCATGTACGAGGGGGAGTCAAAAAGTAATGCCAATGTTTGTAATTTTGGTGAAGTTTTTCATAAAATTACCTGAATTTTTTCCCAGTTATAAATGATTATATCATTTACGTTATGTAACAGTTTGTTTCTTACTTTTCATGTTTTTAGACTCACAAGGAAAATTCAAAATGACTGCCCCCTTAGAGTTGCGTCAAAAACAAAGAGCTGTGATTGAATTCCTTGTTGCTGAGGGGGAAACCCCTATGAACATTCACAGACGATTAACAAATGTGTTTGAGGAAAATACTGTAGATTATAGCAATGTATGCAAGTGGGTTCGTTGTTTGAAGGATGAAAAGGTAGCGTAGCCGATAACCCCCGTTCTGGCCGTCCATCCGCGTTTGTCAATCCTGCCACTAAAGCAAAAACAGATGCTCTGATCAGAGAAGACAGGCGTATAACTCTTGATGATTTAGCAGAAAACCTTGGAGTGCGCCATGGAAGTGCTTACAACATAGTCCAGTCACTTGGCTTTTCAAAAGTGTGTGCCCTCTGGGTACCCGGAGAGCTGACTACCGGACGCAAGACTGGCAGGGTCACTGCCTGCACTGAACTTCTTGAACAAAGTCAAAGAGACAACACCTTCTTTTAAAGGCTCGTAACAGGTGATGAAACATGGGTTCATCATTACGAACCGGAATCAAAGAAGTAGTCAGTGGAATGGCGCCACTCATCATCACCGCAACCAAAAAAGTTCAAGACGCAAAAGTCAGCTGGAAAAATCATGGCGACTGTCTTTTGGGGTGCTCAGGGTGTCATTCTGCTTGTTTTCTTGCCTAGAGGAGAAAAAATAAACTTTGACGCCTACATCGAGACCCTGACGAGACTCAGAGCACGAATCCAACGAGTGAAACCCGATTTGCCAATCCGCAAAGTCCTCCTTCTGCAAGACAATGCTCGACCACACACAAGCATCAAGAAAAGGGAGACAATTGCCTCATTCGGATGGACAGCTTTACGGCATCCTCCATACTCACCAGATTTAGCGCCTTCAGATTATCACCTCTTCGGCTCCACGAAAGAGGGTTTGAGAGGCAAATATTATTCCAGTGACGAGGAAGTGAAAACCACAGGGAAGGAATGGCTCAAAGAACAAACAACAAAATTTTACGAGGCAGGGATACATGCGCTGATTCAAAGGTGGAACGTTGCTATTGAGCGTAACGGTGACTATGTTGAGAAGTAGGAATGTGATCCACAGAGGACCAACTTTATTTTGATGTATAATACATGTTCCTGTGTTGGTAATTATTCCTGTCCGAAATAAAATGGCTTTACTTTTTGACTCCCCCTCGTAAGGTTTCTGTCTGGAAGGCCAATAATTTTTCATTACCTTATATCGAATTCTAATGGGTAGGCATATTCATTCACTGTAGAAGGATACAAGGTGACTTGAACAGGAAATACAGCTGATATGACAACATCATCACAAGGACTCTGAATAAATAAAGTGGTTGTAAACTAACGATTGGTTTTTACAAGCAGCTAACCAACAGTAAGATGGTGAACAGCTGCCTCCCATAAGTTGCTGCCATCCAAATGACTGTAGCCTGGAATCAAGTGGAACAGTGTGAGGATGACCACTGTGCAGCCGATCCACAGGTCAAGAGTTCGACTTTGCGATGTGCACTGTGCCTATAAAACTCAGCTGCCAACCAGTTCGCTAGTGATCAGTGAGGCTAACCATCCGTAATATCCCCTTTCGACATATTTTGAAGTCACGATGGATTCACACCGGTTTGTATTTTAAGCCCTATTAATCTGCGAGGAAAGGAAACGCAAGAGCTAACGAAGATTATCTTTGACCTCGGAAGTCACGAGTGTCGGTTTTTTGTGGGTCGCGTTAAAATGTGGAAGTGACTCCGAAGGACAACCACTGACTAAACGTTGATTTAGGTTAAGCCTTCCTTCTAGTACCCAAAATCTAGACTCATCAGGTGGATGCACACAGGTACAGATCAAAGCCATGTAGATGGACACACGAGGGTTCTTCCTTCGCAACGGAAAAAAGGGGTATGGTTCTCTGCGGTCCTCAAAAGTCAACAGGTCGTAACATCGAGCAGTTTTCCATCATCAGCCTCAACAAGCAATCCACGCACTGGTCTGTCTAACAACCACGTGGAAGATTGTCCTTTGAAAATAACTAAAGAATGGAAACATCTGCTTCGGTAACAACAAGCGGTATATCAGTAGGAACAGTTCATTGCCTATGAAGCCGGCACGTATTGTTTAGGGCTAAACAGTGTCTGGCGTACATAGTGACGCCCAGCTTTTGTGCTCACACTACGCTAGTAAGTTGTTGATCCTGTGGACTAGTAGTGAAGTGGCGGACATTTGGTTCAATTGTTCTGGGTTTTGTCAATATCACATACGTCAGAGTTTTGTCCCCAATGTCAGAATGACAGTTTTGATGGGATAGGAGCAAGCTATGTCAGTCAGTTTTCTTGGCTTTCGCATTGTTGTTTTAACATAAGCTGCGGCCGATTAGTTGTTTTGGTTGATTTAGAAAGAACATCTATTCTGGTCAAGCAGTACTTACCAAAATGACTTAAATGTGCAATATCGCATCCTCTAATGTAAAGTGCTTACTGACCACAAATCGATTATTTTTCGCGTCTTCATATGTGCTCATTGTGTCGACTATCATTGGTCAGCAAGCGGCGGAGGACGTTAAGTGTACAATAGCAACCGAGTGTCAAGTTTTGTTTATCGTGGGTGTGACAATCCTGATTGGTATAAAAAAATCTTTAACTTATTTCAAGAATAGGTGTTTCCGACTTCACGCTAGTCACAATTGTGGGTGATGTAAGTGTATGAACTGATCCCTCAGGGTCATTTGTGCTTTTGCTTGTGTGAGTCGATTCAGCATAATCGTTCGAATTAATTTCCAGAACAACCAACAATGAAGAAAACCTTTTGGCACCGACAAACTATGCTTAATCACATAGTGGGAGAAGCTTAACACCACTGTTTTAACTATTAGCAGCGGTCGACCAGTGGAACTGTCCTTGTAGTGAAAGATTGTGGGTTTCGTAAGAGGAAGTTTAAAGCAAATGAAGAGTGGTTAAATAGAAAAAAACATTCGAACAAACCTGGACTTTACACGTGCTTGCACAGTCTCCTAGGAAGTTTAATATCAAGGAGCTTAAAGCAGATATGTCTTTCTATTGAACTTAGTGGACAACTTGATGGAGAATATGTCTGAAAGAAGTCATAATTATTAGCTCCTATTTTTACAACACTAAGTGGCTTCATATACAGCACCGATTGCTTGTGTTTTGTGCTAGCATATATGAGATGATAAATATCAATGAAAATATACATAACCATTTACCAACCTTAATAGATATGCTTTTTTTCTCATCAGGGAAAAAAATCAAAAGGAAACACCGTAAATGGTTTTTAAAAGGTATCGGGAGGTAGTGTATAGTTATTGCATAAGTCTGTTTTTGAACCGCTATCATGAAAGGTCATATAACGTAGCCGAAATGGATTGAACGAACACAGTCATGTTAACCAGACTGCACTGTGTGTTACTGGTATCGTTTGGATATCCCGGTTTTCAGCAGACAGCAAGCGTGTAGTTCTACGAGGAAATGGAAACAATTAATCTTAGTCTCACTGATTATGAGAATATGACAGTTACACTGTTTTAGGAGAAACATCCTAAACTACATCTTCCGTAAGCATTCCTTACAACCCTTTAATGCAATCCGATTTTTCGGAAAGAAAGCATCGGCTTTTAGCAATTTCACGACACTCTTATGTGATGGTCAAGTTACACTAAAGTGCGCTTTTGGTCACTTTTCACTGCCGCTCCTCGTCAACCCCACATAACAAATCAATAGTTTATACGTTTTGCAACCAAGAAAATAATCATCGCTCACATTAATAGACTGTTCAATTCTATTTCTTGTAAATGTTTTGACGCTTTATTCCAACGTTCATAGTAAGCTGACGCCAAGGAGTGTAAGTGATGCAGAACTGTCCTCTATTTGGTAGACTGTGTGTGAGGAGCACTATAATTCATATATACAGCACGAGTCTTTTTATAAAAATCCATCCCACAAGAAACACAAAAATGGCAGAACGACGTCCCGTTCTTTTGTACGTTTAAACCTAGGCAGTTTCTGTTTTCCAACTTCAACTCTTGTTTATTCAGTATGAACATCACAAATAAACACTGGCAAAAAAAAGACAGATTAACCTTACTTGTTTGCTCGAATAAAGAACCTTCAACTTTGATTTTATTTTTTGATTATATGATGATGGTAATATTACAACTGTTACATTGTACGTTGAACGTGAACAGTATGTTAACATGCCCCACAAGTTATGTTATTAAAAAGCGTTATATATCCCGGTTGAGTGAATACGATAAACATTGGATTACACAAGGAACGGCCAGGAAGTAAAATGCTCACAAATACGTATTTACAACGTTTTGATCCTCTCAACAGTCACCACACCCAGATTAGCTGTTCTATGACTCGAACATTTTTTTATTGTCACGAAAAGCTATGCTTACTGACTCAGACTACGTTGTATCACGCTAAGTGGAGAACATCTCAGCTCAACAGACTGTTCCATTACATCGTTGTTCTACTATCCCATTAGAAAAAGTCAATGTGGCTGATTTTCATCGTGGAATTTGAACACTAAACATGTACAGTTGTTTTTGGTCCCTTTAAATTTTGGCGGACGGAAATGAGAGAAGGGACTGATGATCAATGACTTTGAAGTACTTACTATCACAGTTATCTCATACTGGTATACTGAAGTTGTTCAATACATTCTAGACCTCAAGCTAACACAGTATAAATGTTAGGTAGTACTAGACTGGATATAGGGAAGATGACTATAGACTGCATAGCACTAACGCTTAAGCATTACTAGCTGACATTCTGTTAATACTTGGAAAATGTGGGATACTAAATATTTCCACTCCAACGAACGTACATTAAAGTGAATTTTCATATAAGATGATCATCAAAATTGTTCTCCGTATATCCTTTTCTATTAATGATTACTTACAAGGTTCTTACAGTAATGCCAGATTATTTCATCCTAGTTGGTGATAACCCTCACAACTTTTTACCGTAAGTTATTCCAGAGAGATGTAAGAATGTTGCACGAATAGTGATCAAGAGAGTAGACGGCGAACATTCACTGACTGTGTGATCTGATCAATGTCAGACAAGTTACATCGAATTAAGTTCTAATAAGCACTCAGGCTAAGTCTATAAATTAACATTGCATTTGTGAAATCCAATGAAGAAAGTTTCTAATCGTCAGGAATTCAAAGTTAGTCTTTATATTGATCAAAATGATGATTAACACAATGAATTGAGATTGAACGAAATTGCACATCTCGGGCAAGGTCACCCCATGTGCGAATTTCGAGCTTACATTCCTCTTTCTTCCCCCATCCCGATAGGGGACAAACTGTGAAACAACAATGCGGGCGTCACGTTCATTTCAAATTAACTGAAAATTTGTGCGGGTTGTCTTGACCAATGAGCTGATGATGTATGACAATAGATATTCCTTCATCAGAGCAGAAAGAAGACATATATTGCGATATGTTAACATTTCATTTACTCTCATCAGTCGCAAACGTAAAACATGCA
>JTDE01001223.1:132695-149355 GCA_014338405.1 Paragonimus skrjabini miyazakii
ATGTATATAACTTGCATGTTTTACGTTTGCGACTGATGAGAGTAAATGAAATGTTAACATATCGCAATATATGTCTTCTTTCTGCTCTGATGAAGTGGTTAAATGGAACTCAGTGTTTCAAATAGATATTCCATGCAAAACGACATAGTTCGGCAGTCACTCGATTATGAAATGTTCACGACGGCCGGACTAACGGAAACTCACACGATAATCAGTCACCCCGTCAGTGCACTAAGTGGACTCAAACCCAAACGACAATCACTTAACCTTGTCAATCACCCATTCATTCACAGCACATGACCTCATGGGGACAAAGGTAAGATGATGAGGTCAGAAAATCGATAGCTCTTAGCCCAAGGGTGAATTCAGTTTAGAAAGATCTCTGAGGGTTTAGTGGCTGTTGTCGGTCCGCTTGTTCTGCCTCCCATTAAGTTATACGAGAAGAGAGTAAGCTAACCTGGTGTTGCCTTCGCTGCATCGTGCCTACGATCGGTGGTTGACAGTGCTGTTCAATTACCATACAATTGAGCAAAGTGACTTTATTCCCACATAAAGAAGGGATGGTGTACAAAAGTCAGTTAGTCAAACCCTTGTGTCCAAATGCAGCCGATGAACATCAAGATGCTTACACATTGTAAACAAACGTGCGAGTATGACGGCACTTCCATCATTTACTTGGTCACTTTCATCATTATCTTTCCAACTTGGACACTTAAGGCATACAGTAATAACGTTGAGGATTCAGAACCCAATTATTGTCTAGCCAAATGGTAGATGGACCGCGTGACTCGTAATTCGGGAGATTCAACACGGATCGCAAATTCAATTTGTTAATGACTGTTTTCGCTTACTTCTCCAAAGTATAACTTGACTGTCTTGCACTTCACGTAAGTTTTCTCGATGAGAAGTGTATGGTTAACTGTGTGCTGCTATTTTTAGTGTACGGTTTAAAATGGTCTTAATGGCCAAAACCCCACTTTATTACATTCTCGATGCACAGACTGAGGGAAAAATGTGAATAAAATATATTTTTGTTTCAAAGTTTAGACGGGCAAAAGGTACACACGTCTAGTCTCAATCACCACATTAGGGTTCAGATGGAACTCCCTCAACAGGTCAAATTCATTTTCGGTAATCTTCACCGGTTCGAAGATTTACGAATTTTTATGGATTGCACGATATTAAACAGCCAAGAATTTCATTATCGAAATGAACTGAAATATGATCAGGAGTTGAATCGTGATGACCACCATAAAGATGGACAACCTTTAATAAATGTCATGAATACAGTTGCGTTTAACAGCGCGTTCTACACTGAAATTAATGTTCCCGTTGGTACATTTTGAAAGGGAACATTAGATTTGAGTCGAGCTCTTGTAAGAGCTCGGTCTAGCAAGAACTGAATATCAGCACTGATCTTCTTGTATGAGATATGGGCAAGAGAGATTCACAATATCTGCATGTTTTGCTGATACGCTTGAATCTTCTTCAATCATTTTTAGTAGTAGTCGCCTCTTGGACTGCGGTAGCTGTTTTTTACTATTTCTCGGTCTTATCATTCTAGACTGATTATCATTTAGGCTTTCATAACACTCTTTCTTAGATGGATGAGTGACTTAAGTGTGTATACTGAGTGCAATCTGTGGGTACTTCTGCTAAGCCCGTGAACATAGAGTTTACGATAAGCTATTGCTCATATACTGCACAACGATGACAGCATCCCTTTCCTGATGCTTACGTAAATCATCCGGAGAACGGCAGGAACTGAATGCTGAACAGTTGAATAACTCAAAGACAGAAGCAGTATTTCAATCTACCGCTGCCGCTCCTGGGAAAGACACCAACGTATCCATTATCCCCGGGGGTATGTGACGACAACTCATCCAGACAAGTATGCAGCGTCGGAAGTGACCGGGGAGGTTTGACGACAACAATGCCGCTATCTCCTCTTTGATAAACAAGAAAAATGTTGAATTCTTCTCTTTTACAATGAACCTAGACAACTGAGCCAAAGTAGCCATGTTCCGGCGTGTTCGTCATCAACTCCCCGAACTGCCTCATAGAATCAAAGATGACTAGCGGAAAAAGCACAGTGAGCTGACATAAGGCTACAGTGATGGCCGACGGCACAAGAAGTTTCATTATTTGCTTAAGATCATTTTTGCCTATCCGCCCAATATACTGAGGCACTGGCTGAAGCGCAATCTGGCTTTTCGTGCAAACAACCAAGAGGCATCATGAAAGTCTTGTGCAAGCAATTTGATGATGCAGTAAATCGGCCGACTACCACTGACTAGTAGGCCGGAAATTGCCTGCGACAACAAGGTGTCAAATCTCCACTAGCTCTCGATCCAGATTTGGCAGAGGAAAGGCTGCAGGTGGAGATGGATTGCCAGGGTAACTTCTGAAACATGGCGATCCACAGACGGAACGTGCGCTGCCAAGTGAGTTTATTTCATATGGAAACTGCAAGTACTCCATTGATAGTTCACGGACGCCCTGGTCGTATTCTTGTTTAATGGGGAAGGCAGCGAACAATGTACGGAAAGTTCTTTGAACATTAATTTGTTGAGCTGCGCTGTGAAGATGCCATCAAGAATTCTGCTGATTCGATGGAACACGGAAATGTTGGGAACCAATGTCAGCGGCAAATAGGGTAAATTGACAGAAGTACTAGAAGTGTAATGACCACAACCAATCGCTGCATGTCTACAGAGCAAGGACGAACTACGATGGCTCGCTATGGCTCTCGCGGCAGTGACGTCAAAGTTTGGATTGGATTTCGACACCGATTTCTATAGGCGGCAATGCCGTTCTTGCATGTGCATCTCGAATTCGCATCAACGGAGACGTTGTCGTCAGCTACGAAAATTCCTGCTATTTCGACAGCAATTTGACGACAGAGTTATTGACAGACCGGGAGCTTCCAGCTAGTGTAGCAAAGGCTAGTGTTGCTTTGAGACGTCTTCAAGGACGTGTCTGTAAGTATCGTAGCCCAAAGATAGCCACGAAGCTAGTTGTCTGCTGCTCAATGGTGCTGTTTATACTGTTGTACGGCAGTGCTACACGGACGATGTATCAGCGAAACGTGCACTATCTCAGCGTTATCTGCGGCCAGCGGACGTAGATGGGAAGGAAGCCGTGCTGATGCTCAATAAGCTTCGTTGGCTAAGTCACCTCAACCGTATGGGTAACGATCCTATTCCAAATTAGCTGCTTTGCTGACAACTGGAAGCTGGTGGGCGAAATCGCGTTGGCCAAAAACAGTGATACCAGGATGGTATCTAAGTGAGTCTTTCTCGCTGGACTATTGATTTTAGATCTGGGTAGGACTCAGCTCTAAACCAGATGGCCTGGTGAAATACGATCCGGATGGGCGTCCGAAATTTCACTGAGCAATCATTGCGCGACCGGGAACGAAAGCGCGTGACGCACAAGAGAAACATCGGTGTCATAACGTAGCGAAAAGAAGTCCAATAAAGCACAATCTTTATTGTCCAACACGCTAGTTCACATGCTACGCGCGCGCTCGCGTTTATGAGTCAGCATTCTAGTTCACAACACACCCAGGTTTCCGTTCACGCGTCGTGTGCACTTCTACCCGGTTTAGGTGTGCGATTGGCGTCTTCTACCCGGGGGTTTTCTGCCTGCTATTCCTCGTCCGTTGATCCGATTTCGTTGAGCAATGGCTTTTCCGGTCGCTCGTGCTGTCCTCCGTCTACCTACTGTAGGCTTTGAACTTACTCTACAGCCGTATCGAGATATTCCTGACAGCGTTGGAATAATCACGCCTTCAATTTGATTATTCATTCTATCTCGGCTGCCACGTCTCGCCCGTTGGTCCGATCCGGTCGAGCGATGACTCATCCGGTTGCCCACGCCGTTTTCCATCCGCTCACCGTAGGTGTTTGAACGCACCTCCCCCTGTGTTGGGGTATTCCGCCGAGTATTGGAATGCTCGCACATCCTGCCTGACAGTCCCCCACACTCGCCCCTCCTTTAAGGAACTTGCCGCGGTTGTGCCAGGGTGCCAATTGTACACCATTGACCCAGCATTCCAGTCCACAACACCCCGAGGTTTCCGTTCACGCGTCATGTGCAATAGGTCGTGGTGATATGAATATGTGGCACTGCGATGTATGCGGTCATCAGTGCGTTGGCCGTCTTGGAGTAGTAGGTAACCAACTTAATCGTAGTATATCGTCGGTCAAGTGACTGCGAGTCATTTAGACTCATGCACTTCATATCAGTTATATCCATTTTTCTCGTTCATATCAACCAATGATCACGGTCGTTTGGTAATTCACACTGTTCCTTTTTCAGAAACCTGGGCGTCTGTTACCTCTGATTTTAGCTTTTCTTCAGTTTTGTTGGTGTGAATGGGTTGTCTATTTTCTTCCAGCCCAACTTCGACTTTTCCCTCATCCT
This sequence comes from Paragonimus skrjabini miyazakii, assembly GCA_014338405.1. Taxonomy (NCBI): domain Eukaryota; kingdom Metazoa; phylum Platyhelminthes; class Trematoda; order Plagiorchiida; family Troglotrematidae; genus Paragonimus; species Paragonimus skrjabini miyazakii. Next base: position 137,124 of record JTDE01001223.1, read on the forward strand.
TTGCAGAATGAGCCAGCGTATACTAAATCATTTCCTTCATTACATTTTCAATATTTTCTTTCCTGTTGTAAATAATACCACCGCAGTCCCACCGTGTTGAGTCGCCGAGTGACAGGAGTTTCAGTTTCGTGCTAGTCTATCAATTAGCCAGTCAGCATTGATCAGCTAGACACAAGAAGCAAGTAAATAAGTAAGTAAGTATATATGCCTTGAGTGTCGTATTGGTGGTTTTCGATTTTCGAAGGACTCACATTTGAACAGCACGGTTTGGATGAACACGATCCCGTTGGGCTTGCAAAAGTTCAGTGAACGACGTTTGCATGGTCCTGAATTGAGGCGTGTGGCACACGAAGTAAGGTGCTATAGATAGTGGTGAAATGATTATGTTGCGTTGTGATGAATGCGATTGCAAATGGGCCCGTCCTCTCGGATTGTTAGGCCATCAACGTGTCCATATACACCGTCAGCGCAGAGCCCACGAGTACAGTAGGCGCAAGTTGGTTATGTCCGTTTTATCTATTTTTCTGTTATATCAGTCAACGATCAACGTCATTTGTTAGCTCATTGTTTCCAGAAACCCGAGTCATTTTGGCTTTCTACCCATATTTTCCTTCAGTATTTTTGGTGCATGTGATTTTTGCGGTTCTGGTCATTGTGACAGGCTAATCCGAAACGAATTCCGCCAACAGTGATCAGCATACCTACCCTCTACTCATGCATTAACCGAAAGTAGATTCTCATTCGGACGACTACAACCATGACGGATGTGCTCTAAGTAGCACGAAAACTTAGTCCCCAGTCTTCTTTCAAATAGAACAATCCAAAGGAATGCGATCAAACATACATGGTTATTTACTCATTACAAATAGGCAGATTGCTCAACTGTGACAAAAGTTTGATTTGCTGGGGCTCAGTTCTTTGTCTAAGTGTATGCGTTATATACAACAAAACCTCCGCAAATGTTTACACACCACCCCTTGTGTATTTGTTTTTCTCTTTCTTCTCCTATCATATTTTATACATTGGTTCAGAATCTGTCATTTCCTAAGTGTTTACAGTGATGCTGAAACTTGGGTTATGGAACGCCGATAAGGGTTACAATGATCTCAACTCTAAAAAATCGTACAAGTCTGAGAGTTGTGTCTTCTGAACTTCTGTTGATATCCATTATCTATTATGATCGAGCGTGTAACGATCTTATCCCAAACATACAGTAGACGTGTACTATGTACCGTTATAAACAATAAACTTCAACTTTAGTTTTATTTACAATACATATTATTAACTGAGGTTAAACTGAAAAATCCACCCGAAACAACTGTCGGATTCGTCCATGTCAAACTGTTTGTACTCAGCACGACAGCTGTCTAGAGTTTGGCAATTCATCACTCTCATACGGTAAACATTCGGGTTATTCAAACTAACTTCCGACCACATTGAGGACGGAAGGATAATTCCATAGCGATCGATAGGCTTCTTCAGCTAACATACCGTGCCGATGAGATGCTATCCGTTGACTATTAATCAACTTCTCGAGATAGGTTTGGACCGGCTGTCATTAAATGGTGCTCACACATCAAAGCAATAACACTATTTCACTGGTTATATCTATTTATCAATAAACCTGTATACCTTGGCGAAGATGAGCAAATAAAAAACAAGCACAACTACCGCTTAAGTTACACTGAGAAATTCCCATCAATCGCATCAGCCCAATTCGTTTTTCGCTTAATGGAAATAAAACTGATCGATTATGAGAGCGTCGTTTGAACCACTTTGGTTGATAACTCCTCGGACTGACGACAACTTTAACGACTGAGTGAGAAGCTTATCGTCTCCCACAACATTTAGCCTTACAGTCACTCGAGCGTCTATTGCCAGAAGCGAAATTATAATTTCCCAGGGGAAAATCCGGGCTTCAGCAGCCAGTTATGAGAATAAGAAGTGGCAGGTGTTTTCTAGGTTTAAAGAATTGTCTACGAGGGTCATGAAACATTGGTTATTGCTAGCACTGTCAATGTTTGTTATGGTTTTTCAAATGCGAAGAACTACATGGATGTGGGACTAAATCTTTTTTTCTGATTTTAACAATATGGTAAATGATGTACTGAAAGATAACAAAGGTTTCACTTTTCTGTCCAAAACAACCCGCCTGGAGTCGACTTTTCGTACTACATAAGTGCGCGATTTCAAGGCGACTGAGAACGAGCAAGAACGAATGATTAAAAAATAGGGAACATCTATAAATCACACCGGAAGTAAGATTGATTAGTAGTACGTGCGCTGACTACTATTCGACTGGCTTCATATTAAGATGCACAAATACATACAGCCATACAATCGCTTGCGAACAGTGCCCAGTTTGCCCAAGAAAACCGTCCTGTGAAGTCAGATCAGAAACCCAAACCTTTCAGTTATAATATAATTTCTGACTTTCTAGATTCCTTTGAACAATGGTTGGATTCGTAATAGGTATACACAGGAGTTGAGACTGAAGCAGCCGAAGGATATCCACACGAGAACGCAGCATACTGTCTGACTAGTCAGCAATCATTCATTACTTTAGACAGGAGACTATTGTACCATCTTACGCGGGTGCAGTTTGTCTATCTATTCCGTTTCTCACGTTGTCCATTATTACACCTGCAGTTGCATTGACGTTCACATAGGTGAAAGAAATCGGCGTCCACCTCAACGGGTAACAGAATATGTCCCGAAATGTGTAAAACAATCGATGACAACAACCTGAAACCGATAAACCCATTGCTTGAAATCCCCCACCATCGCGGGCTGGACACCTTCTGATAAACAAGCCGTCAATTTGACTCACATAGCCCATTCAAACTATTGCTACACGATTTGTATCCGAAGCTATGATGATCAGTCTCGCCAGCCGGCTTTGCGTGCATAAAAGTGGTTGAATCAGCCCATCGGGTTGCCGTGGTGTTGACACAATACTTTGTTTGAACACTTGGTATTCGTGTTCACACCCTATCTATCCCTGATTTTCTGTCGTAAATGTCGTACGTTTGCCAGTAATAAGAGTAAACGAAAGATGTCCGGACATGCGTCTTCTTTCTGCCCTAGTGGAGTTATCAAAGGGAACTTAGTGTTTCGGGTTTTAAGACACAGATGTTAGGCTATAAATGTGATGGTCCTCTGTCAGCTTACGAACTGATTGAACTTTGCTGAGGGTTAACCTGAAGGTCATATATTGTTGTCTGATCTGTACTGACTGGGTGATCTAAAAATGTCATGGAGACCCCGACAGCAACACATTACAAACAAAAGTGTATGTGCTGAAACGAACCATTGGCTAAGTGTGAATTAGTCGTTCAAAAGCTCATATAAATCAGACTAAAATATGTGACGTTATGTTCATTGTGAGTAAGTAAGAAACGTCGAGGGTATCGTTACTTCGACAGAATTGAGTGGGAACAGCAGGAAGATAGATATAAACTAAGTACAAAGGGATCTGCCTGTGAAAACTTTGCGAACCTCAGGTGATAATGGCAACACTAACATCACCGAAGGGTTTGCGGAGCACATACATGATCGGTTCGTTTCAGACTCGGGTCTATGCGACGGTGGCATACACACAAACGCAGATTGAGGAAGCTAGATGATTCGGGTGTAAAGGACCTTCAAAGTGGCGAAGTGTATTGACAATTCTGAATTATTTTGTTTATGAGTCAAAAATTAAGCAACCATTCACTAAACTACTACTTCATTTTGTTAAGTTAAACTAAAGCAAACACACTGGATGTTGAGAGGAAACCATGTTGTCATCCAATTTCCTTTACATAAGATGTGGAATAAATAGTTTTTATATCCTGCTGTCGAAGTCCTTGCTCGTTAGCTTATGCACCCGTATTATTCACTTACTACATGTCTCCTACGTCCGAAATGATTGCCACAAGAAGTGACGTATACATGCAAGACCACCAAAATCTTCCCCGAATTCACATACAGAACTGAGGGTGAATGAAGAATGTGAACGAACGATTCCCCGAAATTGCTCTCAAAATTTAGTCAGGCTAGCATGGCCAGTCCATCACGTACACATAGTGTGACTCGTTCCACACACGGTCACAATTTACGGTTTCATCTACTCAATCCATGCTAAGCAAGATTAAAACATGTCTGGATTCACTGAACACGATCAATTTTGGCTAACAGTTGGCTATATGGAATGAAAGTTTGAAAATGGGAATTAAATTTATAGCACGTACTGACCACACGTGATAGCCAATATGGTTTGAGTACCTTAAAAATTTAAAATTTCCCCTGTGACCGTTTACAATACCACTAAAGACAGCGAACTCGATTTTTGTTTTCTGGTCGTACCTTACGTAAGCTAAACAATGTTTCGACACTTTTGGGCCTATTGTAAGGACGCTTAAATATCTCGTCCTTTGATTGTGGTATTATAAATTTGCCTCTTCGGACGGTGTGGTATAAGAAACCAAAGGATAACTGCGCCTTGAGAAGCCTCACATGGTATGTCATCACTTGGATTAATGCCATCTGGACTGATGAACCAAACTTGTATTGGTATCGTTTGGTTCACGGTTCTGTTTAGAGAAAGAAAGCTAGCATGTCCCTGCAATGTGGTCCATACACATCCATCCATCATAGAGTATGGCCGTAATTCTACAGCCTGGTCCTATGTAGAAATGCTATGTTTGCATGGTGAACTCATCGTGTTAATCTGACTGAAGGCTACTGTCCCTATCGATATTTTCTGTTTTCTGCGCGTGAATTTGAAAGAGAAGAAGACAAAAAAAGAGAGCAGTCGGCTCCATGTGTATGTTGACTGCTTACATTTTCCACGAGTCACGATCTTATAGCTATAGCCCTGAAACCATATTTGTGGAAATGGTAGTGCAGATGAGAATCATGCGGTTTTACTCAAGGTGGCACTAAACACTATTGGATAATAAACACACATTACACCATTTTGAGTCGCATCACTCAAGCTGGTGGTAGCATGCCTCTTGGCAGATCATAACGTCGTAACCTGACACAGCTGCGTTAAGAAGAACAGTATAGAGTAACATGACTGACTGCTACCGCAAGTAAAGCAAAGCTAGCAAAAGAGAACTTCAGACACTTCGGGATAATATTGTAGGACTGAAATCCTCCGAAATCCATCCAACAACAACCGGAGTGGTTTGGCATTTAAACGTTTTTGATAAAGAATATGCAACGAACATTCCACGAAAAACACTTTCGCCGATCTGGCGGTAGGTGAAGAGATTGATCCCTGTCGATCAACAAGAGGTTCACTGAAGCTCAGTGTGTTTTGAATGTAACGAATCGTGAATTCGTTGTTGCGATAATGAATTGCATAGTGGTAAAAGAAATGGTAGGGTGTAAGAGATACTAATGGCTTAAGCGCGGAATGGGCTGCAGATAAATCAAAGAAAGGATTATTGGTAAGCACTCGGTAGGGACTTTGATAGACTTTTAGTTACTTGGCGCTCTTTGATTCATAAATTCTGAAGATTGTAGCAACAAAGTAGAGAGTTAAGTTTTGTCAGCGACAGCTACCAAATGCATCTTTTACCAAAAAATGTGACAACAAAATTTTCCTACGCAACAAAATGGTCGAATCCACTTTTTTCAGTAGTTGTCATACAGTTTTGATTTCAAGCCACTGGACATTTTTTTGAGACTACTAGATAGACAGGAGAAACGCTAGAGTCTAAAATGTAACGGGAGAGGTAAATAATGCTCTGAACAAACGAATGAATAATATAAGCCCAGCTGTTTGTGAATCAATCGACATTGACACGTCAAGACGATGTAACAACACAATGGCACTCCAAAAGGAAGCGTGAAAGTTGTCTATAGTTGGCTACAAGGCATCACCCTTATCTCTCACAAACGTGGTCTGGCGAAAATTTTATTATACATAGCTGAGATGCTTGAGATAATAAGACGACTTTCTCATGATGCATAGCTCAGCAAATATCTAGGTGATGATTGTGTTCTCGGTAGTGCTATCACTGGAACCGTTGGAGTTTTACCACTTCGGAGGAACCATGTATTGTCAGAGTTGATCTGACTCTCTACTGGATATTGGCAAAGGAGCAAACCTTAAAAATAAGCGAACAAATACAAAGCTGTTTGTTTCAAAAAAAGCGTGGGTTGTAAGAGACAAAATGAGAGAAAATGAAGGCAAAGAAGTTTAGGTGGGACATGAACAATCAAACACGAAATAAGTGCACACCAACAGACAACGGTCTGCTAAAACTGATACTATAGGTAGCACGAAACTTTAATGCTTGTTTGGGTGGCCATACTGATTTGAGAACCGGATCAGCATTATGAATCTGTTCAACAGGTCTTTATTTGAAGTCAATTGTTACCAACATCGTCATGACAAATTCAGGCAGAATGTTCAACATTTGGAAAATACTAAAATCGAAAGAATGTTTTCACTACTACAGACGAGTACTCGGCTGGATCAATCGACCGCATAGCTAATAAATCAAACCCAGCGTAAGAACGTGCGTCAAAATAAGATCGCTTCCAACGAGTTGACAGCACAGGTTTGTATTGAAGATTATTATTCACAGGGTGGTTAGCTCAAACCCAGATTACCGCGATCACTGCCGTTAAGATCTGAACGGCATGATGGTATTCGGCCTTCGATTGCTATAAAGGCAAAATGTTAGCTAGCAACTTGTGGTGTAAGTGAAGGAATCTCAACCGTTAGTCTAGGTAAGTTTGGATAGCATGGGTGCTCGGCCATATGTCATAGACCATAACCCCGAGTTTGCATAAATGAATTAGACTGACAAATGCATAAAGAAAATACTTTGGTCACTACGTCGCCTGATTGAACTGTGTTCTTACTCGATGGATTTAAACGATGGTGAGACGAGTCAGAGTGGAGTGGAGAGCATTGATCCCAACTCATGTAAAACCTGTTTCATTGGTTTCACCAGAGGCGGTATGCACAATGTTTTTGATCTTATGGGTTCGAGACTCGGCTTACAGCACAAAGACTCTGGGCCTAAGTTTCATTATTGTCATCCATACAGACCGATATAAGGTAAGGCGGCTGAGAAGATGAGATAGTTCGAGGACGACCATTAGCGGACATAACATAACCGCGCGAAAAAATTCAGACGAGACTCACCAGCCACTTTTTCATGATCGGGTAGTGAGCCAGTGAAAGCTGGAGTCAAATCTACACGAATGTATGGGCCGGAGATGTTCAGAGACCCGATGTCCGATTGACCGGCAGTTGCCCAGTTACGTGGAATATGTACTTTACAAAAGTATTCACCAAAGCCAGCTTGAGCAGGCCATGTGCGTTGTGGTGAAGGCTCTAAAAATAGGCACGTTGGTTGAGACGATATACATTTAGAAAATATAGAAAATAAATTGACTAATATACGGGTGTGCTTGAAACAAATGTGAGTTAGGATGATGCGAGGTGCGACTGAGAAAAACAACCGGAGGACACCAATAATAAGCTAGTCAATCTAGGAAATAATCAAGCTCACGAATGGTTATCTTTAAACAGATCATGTTCGCTCGGACTAATTAGTAGAAATCGCCTAGGCTGCATTAAGGAGGCGTTGATTTGGCTGATATGGTGTAATATTGAACTGACAAAGCCGGAAGTATGTGTGCATCTGTATAGACGCTCATTTATCTTATAGTTCAAACGGTTATCTGTTCAGTCAATGTATCTATAGCGACAGTTACATATAGTAGAAACCACATGGCGAGTAAACACCGATAGGTTGTTTTCGCTTAGAGAAGGTTGATGCCAGCTTGCGAGTTTCGTCAATGACTTGGATGCGACCGAGCATTTGACTGTTCGCAGCAAAGCAATGTCACCCTTGGACAATAGGCGATTGTAGAGTGTCTTCCTGCCTACGGTGGTGGTTTGAATATCGGTATGCATAGCTGATGGTGTCTTTCGAGTGAAGGCAACTGATATGCACCATTATGTAATTTAGTTGTGAACGGTAGTCTATGTGAACGATATCCAAAGCAATACTCGCTTGTTACCTTTTTCCCACCCCACTACATCCATCTTGTATTTGTAAGCCTGGCTGTTTTCTAGTAACGGAAACTGAGTACAAGCTACTAGTAGCAAACGATTCTCACGCTTTTATTGATATATTCAACTTTCCGGACAGAACTAACCGTTTCTTAATCTGGCGGTGAAAGCCGCATCAGGATAATCTGTTCACTGACACTCAATCTGAGTTAGACGATGCAAGAGAATAACCAGACAGCTTAGTTCGCATATTGACTGGTATAGAACTTCGACGATCATGCATAGATAACATGACAAGATATCGGTATTAAGGTGTGAGTGAAAATACGAGACAGTCAACCAACCGTTCAATGGGGCATGATCTTTGGACGCATCGTTCTGCTGCAATTTGGTAGAGGAATCAACTCGGGTCCTATTTTCCTGTAATTTTCCCAAGTGTACTTCGAGCCACTGTCCATTTTCAAGCGGGATGGTTCGAAATTCTTTAGGCCACTGAAGTCTAGTGCTATGTTCACCGACAGGCTGCATTAATGTGCCATCTTTGGACTGAAAGAACCATCTAAGGATTACAGACGGAACAGAAGAGAAAGTATTATGATGTATTGAACTCAAGGCAAACTCATACAGTAACAAACGGGGCTACGGTATCCAAACTAACAAACTCGTTTATCCAAAATCCTTACTTTGAAGAGAAAGAAAATATAGGGGAAAACTATCCACTGTAAGAGGTCGTTGTTATGAATCAACGAATTGGTATAAACAACTGTTCAATCCATGCAACATATACTGAAGTAGTTGGGCGCTAACAATTTTCGAGTCATTAAATTGCTCATCCTAAAGGTATCAGGTGAACAACATTATCTGCACCATTTTAGCAAACTAACTAATAACATAAAAACGTGATTTGCCAGAGCTTTGCGAAAACAAGAAAATAATTAGTCGCATCGGATAATAGTTAAGCGGGAAGATAGTTTCGACAAATAGGCATGAACAGAATAAACGGAGCTCCGTACGCTGTTATTTTCCGATAAGCCGGATTAGGCAAGCATCTAGCATTTGAATTTGTTACAGGACAAGATAGCTGTATGTGCAAGGAAGACGCAACGTTAGAGATAAAGTTGCTTACAAACATCCCCCATGTACCCAAGTAGTCTGAGAAAATTATGCTCACATCAGATGAACATGAGCAGAAAACCATCAGATCTTGATACAAGTTTCAGTTGCTTTAGGGAAAGACGTGCACTGCAACAAACGAGAATTGCAGCCAATGCGAAAAACATCGTGACCATACAATTTCAGAACGTTAGGATGTAATCAGTACAGAAAAATGTGTGCAGACCAGTTAACCTAGGTAGTAAAGGAGATACTCAAATACTCTATGTGACCACAGCCGGACAAATGGGGTTTAATCGCGTGGGCCTTGAGGGGAGTAGAAATAAAATCAGTTAGCTGACATCCGTTAAACTCTGAAAGTCACATGTCCTGACATTCGTCAAAAACAGGGGGCAAATATACGGAGGAAAATAATCCACAGAGCAGTTTGTAAACGATAATCTGAATGCAAACGACTTGAGTTACCTTTTAAGGCATTGTGTGTACGTTTGATCTAAAACGTACAAACTGAACAAAGTAGACAAGGTTCTCAAAAAATAGAATAACAGTTGCCAAGACGTCAATATTGTTCAGACGCCATAAAGGCACCAGGTGGTTGCAGTCAACAAACGGCGATAACTTATTAAGAGCAAGAACATTCACGTAAGAGATGGGGGTATTCAGAATATGGGATTAGAAATGAGTTGGTAAGTAAACCACACCTGTTTATGACAAAGAACGCATGCCAGAGTGGGCGCTGCGCGATGTGATGCAGCAGACAATTACAACAGAACCTAAGAATAGAAACCTAACCTTATAAATCATGGAAACGGGTCATGTTGTTGACTCTGTCGATTCGTTTGACGCGGTATTGCGTAATCGAAACCGAAGACTGTTTAAGTTTTCGACAGTGGTGTCAATCAGTATTCGCCGTCCGGCACTGTGTGTACGTAAACCAATAACTCAGACTATCCGTTTGTCTTGAGGTTGGTAACAACCGCTCGTCTCATGCTACCATCGAAATGTCACATAAATTCTGAGGTTTTGCGTTCCCGATCAATAAGAAAAAAAAACTACCTTCTTACGTTATTTGTGAACTAGATCAAGGGATGTTAGTGTTCCAACTCCCGTGTGATTTGTTAAATCAATACCGTAATCGAAACTGTTCTTGAGGAAATTTTGTTAGGCCGGTACAACAAGGTATGACAGGTTTTGTTTCAGATTCCGTTCTGAGTTAGTTGGAAAACGTTAAGTTGTCGTCACTCAAGCTGCCTACCTACTCGTCATAACCATATGCGGTCATGTGACTTCCACTGATCACTAATCCGCTGAACCAGAATAATATTGGGTAATAGATGGCGTATTATCTTCACGAAAATCTGCAGAGCAAATCAATCAAATCGGTTTACACAATTCAGTTTGCACTGTCCGTAGTCTCTGACAGTCATAGAGGAACCACCTAACAACGGCTGTGGACAACCGGAATTTGATCCAGCAACCATGGTCATCTAAATGATTTGAAGTTAAAATTTCAGCTCAAACACTACGCAGATGATACCTAACTTAGAAATTGTCGCACTGCCCACATCCAGATAGTAGTAACTTTGATCGGTGGTTTTCATTGAGGTTAGAACCATGTCATGATTAAAATGTCAGTTTCTTTTAGAACGTCCCATGTAACACCGTTCGCCACTGAAATCGTAAATGACCATTGCAATACTCGTGAATATGACGGCTTCTTGGAAAGTCTGACTATATAAACTGAAATTTGCACGCTTCCATCGACCTTCTCGACAGTACTAATCCTCAAATTTATTAAGTGGAAGACAGTCACAATTACAATGAAGCAAATGATGACTTGTACGAAGATGGCGGAACTAAATCCAGATGGATGGGTTCACCGGTTCTTAGGAACCAACTAAAGGGAAGTAATCGTGTGTAAAGTAGTGTGATGGTACAGAAATTTGAAAGGACTGTAGAAAAAAGATTTCTGACATCCCGTTTCGAAATGGATTCGTAAGGTTTCCGCATTCCTGGAACGAATGAACTAATACTGTCTGTTTGCTCATGATTAATAAACACAATCATTGAAATACTGTGGACAGACAAACCGTTGAACACTTGTTCGAACGGGTGCATTATACCCTTAAAGAGCCAGTTACTTTGTACAACCGGAGATGAATATCTGAACGCAGAGGTTGTACAAGTGACAAAGGTCTATGACTTCGGGGAGAACCACCCAGACGTCTCGGGATAATGAAGCATAATGACTGGCGTTCATCACGAAAATGATACATGACAATAGCCACATAACAAAGTGTGGGACAACATGCAATCTTTTATTATCGCGTTAAAGTTGTTAAATGTGAGACCCCCAAGAGAACGTTTGATATTCGATGATGGTCACATGGAACTGAAATCAGTTGAATTATCTCAGTTCTGGTAATCAGGGCTGTGGACAGATTACCACAGTGGGCCGTCGTTACCAGTACAGTTTGACTGCATTCCTCCTCACAGCTATTATCCCCAAAAACTACCGTACACAGAAATGACGACAGGTCAAACCAAACTGCATGCATGCATTCGGAAGCGAAGTATCATAAAAGTAAATTCCATTATTAATCGTTCAATCTACAATGATTAACTTTACCGTCTATAGCAGTGATTAGATTCCGTGTGAATAAAAAGGTAGATGCACGAACAACATGAGTTTAAAACAGTTACCCAGTAGCTGTCCGCATACCGTAAATTCGAAGACGATGCGATAGAATCACGGAAATGTCACTGTTAACTCGTTACGTGGAGCCGGATCATATAGCAGGAACCTGATTCGTCATTATCCATCAAGATATATTTATGCCGAACCCGCTTTTCAAACGAACCGTTCTACATTTGTAGACCACTGGGTTGGTCGGTCTACAAGATCGGTTCTGTTGCTATTAGCAATTCGATTGAGGATAACACAAAGTTATGAGCAAGTTGTAATACTCCACGTTTCAACCACTTCGGGTGGCCTTCCTCGGGACTGTTTTACTGCATTGTTACATTTCTATTATCTGCCTTACGAAAGTTATGCCATGTTTTTACACATGTGGGTGTGAGATTTTCTGCTAA